>JANHGN010001390.1:0-18032 GCA_024605025.1 Megaceryle maxima | reverse complement strand
AAAAAAAAAAAAAAAAAAAAGAAGAAGATTTCTAGTGAAATGTGTTCCTTAAATAAATTCTTATACACAGATTAATAGTTTTACTGGAAATTTTACAAAATAAAATGTAAGTCTGGCACACTTTGAGTCCAGAATAATGGAAGTTTGACAAGCTTTCAGGCAGCTGGAAACAGTTTTACTAATGAACATCAGGTAATTGTAACTGAAACTTCAATACCAGCTCCACATTAAGCAATCATTATAGGTAGGTTTTAATGTTTAAGATATTAAAGGCTATAAGGAAAGATTATTTCCATAATTAGATAGTTACTACTACCTTGTCCTTTCCTCAATGGCAGTGATCACTGTTAACCCTACAACACTGCATATTATGACATAATAAGCAGAGAGGAGGGTAGTAAGAAGAACCCATGTGTTGTTTTTTAACTCCTTATAAAACGATAACATCCTACATGGAATTGTAAACAATTTCATTTGCAGGAAAAAAAAAAAATTGTCCTCCTTTTAGTAAAGACAACAAAGTACTCAAAGTACTCAAAATACAGTTATAAAATTTTGGCATAGGTTTACTTGCATGGTCCATGCCAAGAAACTGTATTGAAAGGATGTGTAAGAAAGGTAGAAAAGAGAAGAATGGAGTCATACAGTTTGTTAGAGAATTAAGTTAAATATTCAGAAATCACTATATACAGTAACAGAAAGATGTTCTACACAGCCAGATAGTAAAGAGCAATTCATAATAGCTGGCCACAGTGCACTGAATTCCTATTTTTCCTTAGCAATTGCTTGAGAGATACATTAGGTAACAGCACTGCCAGGCTGCTGGATAATACCACAATTATTAAAATTTCTAGATACAGCAATTTTACTGATAAGAAAACTGCTGATATGGATCCTAATGAACAAGAGTTTTACCAGGGGCATATAAAGTCAAGTTACATTGATTCCATAGATATTATGTCTGTACTTGAAGATTCTTTTAGAATTTCTAGATTCATTCCACTGGGGGGCGGGGGAAGAGTGGAGGGAGGGGAGAAAAAAAATAAAATCAAGATAAATCAAATACATACAGAAACACACTCACTCAAATGGCACTCATTGCTTTTTGTACAATTAAGCTTTAGTGAAAATATACATCTTAAAACAAATGAAGTACAAATGTACAAAAATCCTCGAACTCAGATAAAAAATATATATAATACACTTTGCTACAGAGATATAAAACATTTAAAGTTTGCTCATCCTTTCTGATGAGAGTAAAATGATTTAAAGTCTGGAGGACTCCTGCTCATCATCACTGCAATCAGATTTAAAGCAGACCTGCAAAAGAAGACAGACAAAACTCAACTGAAGAACTGACACAATTGTTGCTTTGTGCGTTTTATGGGGCACAGAAAGGCTGGGGAAGCAAGGAGGGGGTGGCTCTTTTACCAGAGCATTTTACTCCATACTAACTAAATGCTTTGGGAGTATCAAAGGAAACCACAGCCCAACCCTGAATTTCAAGTCATTGAAGTTTCGTTTAGCCTTAAGTTCTTTCATTCTTATAACTTTGCTGGATGATTAACTGTAGTGTTACTACTTCAAAACCAAATGAAGACTCTCAAGCTGTATTAATTTTTTTAGGACTCTCTCTCAATACATAGAACCCTATCTTGGGACAGTATGAACCCTGCTGATTCAGCTGGAAAAGACTACAGTAAGATCCAAGCTTTAACTTTAGCTACGTGAGATTATTAGTACACTTAACCATCCCTTCTATTCCATTACTGTAAGTGGGGGGAAAAGTGAATCTGACAAGGTGAACTAAAAACAACAGTTCTATTATAAATTCCATTAGCATTGCACCATTTTAGAGAAATGAATTACCAGCTGATGACAAAAAAAAAAAAAAAAAAAAAAAATCATCATGCAATTTTAATACATGGCCCTGTTGTGGCTACTTAATGATATGCTCCTAGCAATTTTAAGATCCCATTTCTGCTTGAAAGCAAAAGTAATTTCTGTAGAAGTGTTCTCTACTTCAATATACTCTTTCCTGCTTCTCAAGATAATTCCACCCTAAGTGCAGGCATACTGAGCCAGCAGAATTGCATACATCTTCAGCTGAAAACCTTTGTAAATAGGTTATTTCTCATGACCTATAACCAAGCACAATATACCACGTCCTTTAGGTTGTAAATACTCAATTCATATACCTCTCAATGGCAGAAGTTATGCATATAAGGGCTGTTCATTATCAGCTACATAATATATGTTTATGTTGTTGCTTTGGCAAACTACCCAAGATATTTTACCATTTGTTTCATAATACTTCTTCACACTCATTCATTTAGGGGATATCTTCACTTACTTGCTTAATACGCTAGAATGTTTCACTGAGAGCCCAGCTTTCTAAAGGAGCAAGTCCTAGGAGTTGCATCACTCCGCTGCGCTCACTTTTGAGTTCACTAGTCAATTTCATTTAAGTTTTTACAGAGGGCCTCAATTATCTCTGAAGTCATCTCCCCAGAAGTTTTTTTTATAAAAAACAGGCAAAACATGTAAGGAGCAAGACCCAACTTAATATCTTTAGAAAAGAAAGATCTATAGTATAGCTGTTAACAGCACACACTACCTTTCCCCCAGGTAACAGCTAGAAAACACTACAGGAAGACAAAATGCCAAGGGAATAAAGACTCCTGGAGCAATAGATATTGCCACAGTTTCTGAAATGCAGCACAGGGGGAAAGCCATAATAAACCAGATTTCATTAATATCAGTATTCAGTGAACAACTTTTCTTATCATAAAATCATATAAAAAAATGGAATGGATGTTGAGGTGTTACTGGTAATTTTCTTATAAAAGACAAGAAATACTCTTACCTCTCCACTAAAAAGTCTGTGAAAGAAGCCTCTCTTTGGTTTTGGAGACCTCTCTCTGTCTGGTGACACAGTACCATCAGTTTCATATGCATTGATATCTTCAAAGCATCCAGTTTCAATCATCTTTGAAACATATGAAATATAAATTAAATATCCATGTAAGACTCTCAAATTCCATATATTATCTATTTACTCTGGCTGGGTACTCCTAACAACTTACAAATTCATCAGCTGAACTACAGCACTTGAAGAGCAACATGAAAGAAGGCACAAAGTTTACGTTAACTCTCCTTGTGCACCCAACAAACTAAAGAACAGCAATGAGAACACTATCATGCAGGCAAGTACTCAGATGCTTCCTTGCTTTTGTAAGGCATTTCCTCTGTCCATGATGCAATAAGTAGAAGTTTTTAGAAGCAGAAATTGATTTTCCTTTCATCTCTTCTGCTCATTTCAGAGCAGTCTAGCCTAACAAATACATTATCTCTATACCCTGACTGAACTTAATTAATAAACGTGACACTGAATAGGACAAATTATTATTCCTTGAAGAACACTAGTACCTGTATAGTATTGAGGGGATTCTTTTTACAAAGATAAGAAAATTGCACTCTTAAGGAAAAAGCTACTGATGACCACATAATTTCAGTAATTAAAACAGTAATTAAACAGTAATTAAACCCCCACAATTACTGGGTGCAGAAAGGACATCAGAAAGAGTAAATGCCAAAATGTAACAAACAGGCACGATCAGAAGGGGAAGAGCAGTTAATGCCCACATGTAGCTGGCATTTACCAGTGAGTGCCACTGATAACTCGTCTATCATAACTGGCACGCAGCCGAATGAGCATAACTTGTCAAGGGAGAGAGGGCATGAAGAGGAATAAGGAGAAAGGCAATCTCCTTTTGTTATTAATCATGACATTAGGTGAATTATGAGAGGGGAGGAGGAATACTTATGAGAATGAAGATTGAAGGGAAAGCTCAGTAACATGAATGAAAAGAAAAAACAAGCACAAATGTAAACTAAGATCTGCAGTTATTCCTTGAAGAGAAGGAATTACTGTCATCAGAATTCCACAACCCCTTTCAGATGTATCCCTCTATGTGAGGTTAGAGCTAGTAAGTTGCAGTGCATTTCTTAATGACCAAATCACATTCTGAAGTTCAGAATTACAACAGACTTTACAAAATATTTATTTCTCCCAAGGTTCACTGCCTTTTAGTGAAGACTTTGTAAGTCAAATGACACCTTTCAAATCTCCTTCTTAAGCATAATGCAAAAAAAGCAGAAGGGAAACAATAGGGAAGGAACTTTTTTTTTTCTCTGCATTGTTCAGAAATTGCTTCTCTTTTATGTTCAAGCGTTAAATGAAAAAAAAATAATTATCAAATGATCCTGGTTAAGAAACTACACTAGTAGAATTCAAGACAATACTAATTTCAGAAATTTCTAATAGGGGAAGGCTTTTATAACTGAAATTACAATTTTAAATAACTGAGTGCTCTTTCTGAAATAATAAAGAAGATTTTAATTTCCTAAATACAGATGGAACTGCATACAGGGGTAGCAAAATTCTAGTATTCTGTGCAGAACACTAGAATACTCAATTCACTAGGCAGATGAAAAAGCTTTAAGAGAAAGTCTGATTCAACCAATACTGAACTTTTTGGTTTTAAACGTTAGAGAAGGTGAATCTCCAGTTCTGTATTCCTCTGTTACTCAGCTACTCTACTGATATACAGACACGATACACAAAGAGCTTGAGCTGCACCTATTGGCTTTAGAATCCTTTGAATAGCATTCTATCCCTCTGCTCTGAACAGCAACATTGAATAACATGATAGGAGGAGGAGGAAAATGTGATCATACTGATGCTAACCACTGTCCTGTACGCTGTACCTGGGATGACAAGATGCCAGGTTCTATTTATGCAAATTTACCATAGATCTTGCGTTTTAGCAACTTGCTTATGTTTTGGGAAAAGCTTTTTTTTCTGAACTCTGTCACCGATGAAAGCTGAAGCAGAAACATCTTTAGGTCTCATGGAGAAAATTAATACTATAATTACTTATTAAGTCTTCTATATTTCTGTGCTAAAGAAAAGAATCTTCTATAAAATACACAATACCTCATTTTGCCAAGGGATTGAGACACAACCCGTAACAAATTTGGAATAGAAGTCGTCATCTGTAGTATCCAGGTTCACTCCTTTTACTGTTGAGAACTGCTCTATGTCCAGGACATCTTTGCAATATACGGCACGTGGCTGCAGTACAATACAAGATTGCTTCATTAAGGTTTTGGGGTTTTTTTTCTTTTTTTTTTTTTCCCCTAGATGAGCAAAGGGGGAGTGAAATGCCTGCAATTTGATATTTCACATTGCTGATCACCAAATCACACTATACTATAAAACAGAAATCCAAAAGTTTAAAAGACTTTTGTCATAAGGCACCTGAGCAATTCCATCCATCCTGGAAGTAACAGAAAAGAAATTTCAAAACCAGAAACAGCATGGAACGTCCCTGGATTTCTGAATGGCTGTCATAATTCACTCATCTTCTGTCACCTTCCTTTTAACTCCACAGTAATTTCTTCATAGCTAATCTTCACCTGTTCAGCATCTGAACTATGAAAATAGAATTTTAAGGGCTAAGAAATCAGCTACACAGCTCCCTAGAGCAAAACTGCTATTGTAAATAGTTTTGTGATCTCGGATCAAATGCCACAAAACAACTTGCTATCAGTAGGTACAGTGACATTCTACTGCCAATTTAATGAAGTTCAAAGGTTCCTCTGGAGTTCACACGACTGCTGACATGGAATTATGACAGTTCCTCCCTTTTTAGATACTAATCAAATCTGTCTCACCTACTTACATCTGGCAAGAATGGAGGTTCTAACATGTTAGCTTCCAGCCTCTTGAAGTTAATATTCTTGAAAATAGGATGTTGCTTTACAATAGCAGCTCCATCTTCAGTGCAACCCAGTCGCTCTCCTGGATTTTTAGCAAGTAACTACAAAGATATGGGGAAAAAAAAAAAAAGGTTGATTCAGTGATCTAATCCCAGAATTAAAAATAAAAATTGAAAATATTTATGTACAATGTCAATCACAAATTTTATTACTTGGCCTTTTATTAGATGAAATTTATCATAGTTTCAAAATGAACTGGAAATTCAAACTACAACATTCTGGGAGGCAGAAGATTTTCAGGAGACAAAAGAATCCCTGAAAGCAGACCATTTGAAGACTATACCCAAAGCTATAGGAAAATACTTTAGTTGATGCTGTGCTGAATAGATTTTACAGTACAGGCTTTGCAATAGGCTTACTTTCAGAAATACAGATGTACTTTTCTTTTTTTTTTCCCCAATGGACTTAATTAATGCACCTATTTTGCATAAACTTGTAAAGAAAACTTTTGATGCTTTCTGCATAGATGTGCCTCATTAAATTTAAGAGCATGCAAGATAAAAAAAAAAAACAACCCTGTTGTCTCCTACAGACTTTTTAGGCAAGGACACTAGTATACTACTCTGCCATTTCACCTCATGCAGTATCAAAGTTGAGCATGCGATTGTATTCCATCTGTAATTGCATGTGGTCCAAAGAGACATGATAAAAAGTAAATTTAGGCAGCCTTCCTTCATCTTATAAAAAGTCCTGTATTCTCAAAGTTTGTTAATTAAACAATTCATGGACAATCACAAATTTCCATCTGAACCAACTAAAGATTTAAGAACTCCAGCTTTGAAAAAATTCCAATAGACATTAAGACATCTAAATAAAGACATGAAAATAAAGTAGTTCATCTCTTAAAAAGGATTAGAAATTTAATTTTCAAACCTCTACGCCTCTTCACCCACCATCCTGCAGATGGATTTTGCCTCTTCTGAGAACTTGTCTGAATATGTTTCCTGGTCTTCCTTTACACGGCGGTCAATCTCATCCCGTTTGACCCTTTCCTTATGCTTCCTGAATGGAGACTGTCCTTCAATCATTTCATAAATCAAGCACCCGAGACCCCACCAATCCGGGCTGAATGTATACTTTTCATTTTTGAGCACTTCTGGAGCTACAAAACAAAACCAAAAGAAATCCCATGACAACTCACTTTAAATTGACTAATTAAATATTGGGAAAACTCTCAGGTCTCTTTTGGTTCTCTTCAGAGATCCTTGTGTAACATCTCCATACTCTGAAGCAACGTTAATTTCTACAGTGAGGACTCTATATCAAAATGAAGCACTTAGTTTTGTAACAGTTAACAGTATTGTTTACAAACTGAGAAGGATGTTTTTCCCAAAGAAATGTGTTGTCAAAGTAATTCATCTGCATACCCGTGACCCTAAATCTCCCTGAACCTCCAAAAAAAACCCCAAATACCAAAAAAACCCTAAAAAATGTGCTTGCTTAAATTTCTACCTTAAAGCTAGAACTTCCAGAGTTAAGTTCTAAAGTTTATCACTAGGCTTGTATTTTACTACTAACACCTACCACTGCATATAGTAACAACTCTTCCCATAAAATGTCTAGTAAAAAAACTAATCCAAGTCATTCAGAGAAGCAAATTTTCTGGTATAACACAACTAGCAAAGGATACTTGACATACCCATGTAACCAACAGTTCCAACCCGTCCTCGGACCGTTTCTCCTTCTGGAATCTGCACAGCTAATCCAAGATCTGAAATTCTGATATGTCCTGTTCATGTTAAAATAATTTATACATAGTCAGCAAATAATAAAGTAACATCACTTTTACAACAAAAAAAATTCTGTAGCATGACTCATCAAAAAACCCATCCCAAAACATCAAAACATTCATGGAGTCCTAGCACTAATGTTATTTAACTTAACTGGAAAGCAGTGATTTATCATTATTCAACTCTTCCTTAAATAAAAAAGGAAGAGAGGCACAGATCTAACTGATTTCCTGAAGGTCATAGGAAAAGATCTGCTGCTAAGTACTCTAATTGCTAGCTTTGGCATAGACTGCTACTCTAGGATGAATAGAAACGATGAGTGCTCATTTCAAACACTGAATCTATGCATCAGACACTTACATTTTTCCATTCTGTATTCCTGCCACGCACACTTAGCTTTTTGACTTCCTAACAAAACATCAGAATTTCCTCCATTTATTCCAAATATGAGAAGAGTGTTGCCTGTACTGACACCAGGTTTTCCTCTAACAAAGTACCCTAATAACGCTAAGCACAGGTAATTGGAATGTCTATCCCTGTTCCCACCTCAACAGAAAAGCAACCTAGCCATAAACTACTTAGAATTTTTTATATTGTAACATCAGTTCGAAATTGGGATCTCCCCTTCTCATTAAGCAGCCTAATGTAGACTAAAAGCTGCTTCTCCACTTTATTAGCCAACATTCTCAAGCTGACTACCCTTCGTATTACGCACGGCACTTACACCAGTACCTATAATGTAGGGGTAGCCCAGTGGAAGGCTACGATTTGTCAAGAACAGCACTGTTCAGAGCGGGAAGGGCAATGGGTATAAGTTCACTCCACCTTCCCTTACATTCCCATGGACAGATACAGTTCTCCGCCAGACAGACTCAGCAGCAAATAATTCAAGATAGTTCAAAGCAAGAATTGTAGTGACAATGATTCTACTTAAAAATATAGACGGCTAGACAGAAGAAAGGACAATTACATTTTGGACTAAATTTCAAAATAGAAAGTTGCCAATCATCTGTAGTAGAAAGATTCAGAGGAAAAAAAAAACAAAAACAAACCCCAAACCAAAGCAAAACCCACAATTCTAATACTGGACATAAGGACAGGGACACTGTCATACTGTCATTTACAGAAACATCAGATTCACAGAATAATTCAGGCTGGAAGGGACTTCAGAAGGTCTCTAGTACAACCTTCTGAGAAAGCAGTCAGGCCACAGTGTTCAAGGTTTTTTTTTAATTCTTATCTAGAAAGCCTCCAAGAGTGGTCACTGCATCACTTCTGCGTAGCCCATTGCAATGCCTAACTGTCATTTGTGTCTATAGTCTTTCATTCAAAAAGCTCTATGGCATCAATGTTAGATAATAGCTTTTTTTGGGACATGGGATAGGTAATCAAGGAGTGGGGGGAGAGAGGGAAGAAAGTAAAGTGCCACTCTATATACTGGTTGGAAAGAACTAAATGCTCTTGAGCAGCCAATGCTATTTGAAATAAATTCAGATGCTTTTCTATTCCCTGCCATCTGATGAAACCCTTTTCAAGTGCAGGATCTGAGCTCCTGAAGCGATTCTCTAATTACTCCCTTCTGCTCTCTGGAACAAGATCAGAATTTCCCTGGCAGAGAGAAAGCATTCTAGTGCAGTCCTGCAAAGCTGCATTTTTCCTCAAAGAAGCCTTCAGCTTTTGCAAGACAGTGCTGGAGAGAAAAAACAAAGAATGCATTTGATGTCTAGCAAAGCTTTAGCTCCTGGAAAGGGACATCTCCCAAGCATCACATTTTTAGATATTTAACAATCAGAACATGATGACTTTAAAAACCCCTACATGCTAATGACTTCAAAACCAGTTTTTCCTTAACTAAAATACTCAGCAATTATAAGAACAAACTGCTAATATTCATCCACAGCTTAGAAGAAGTAATTGCTGCACATGTCCTACAGTGACTTCAAAAGATTCTCATAAATTTAATACAAAGTCATAAAAAAATAATTGGCCTTTGAAAAACCAAAAAGCTACAAACATTTCTTCACACTGTTTGTACTTCTTGATCCCTTCCAGCCACATACGCATCAGTGACCATCAGACCTGTTTTAGCTGAAATCTTAAAACAGAGATGCTTCAGATTTCTTTTCTTCTTTATTGCTTCAATGTTAAGTAATATTCTGGCCCCATATAAAACAAATCATGTTTCTATAGCTGAAGAAAAGACAGAGAACAAATCTATATAAAAGTTTTAGCCATCTTCAATCAAGGGGAAAGGGGAGGAGGAGTAAACGGAGAAAAGCAGCCATTTTAAGGTGGAATCTGACCACTGAAACATCATCATCATCCTCCAAAGACCCAGTATTTTCCCCTACTTTCTAAAAAGCAAGGGCATTTTTTTCTGTATCAATTAAAGTTGATATGTGTCAGTCATTGGTAAAATCGCTTTGATTTATGGCACAGTATTAATTAGATTTGTAATTCCCATTTGAAAAAAAAAAAAAACAAACACTTTTTACTTACCACAGTCATCAAGGAGTATATTTTCAGGCTTCAAGTCTCTACAAATTAAACAGCATAGAAATGTGAATTATACAAACATATAATTATTAGCCATCATCAAACACAACTGAGGCAACATAAGACTACTTTGCTCCGTTTAAGGCAAATTTCTGCAGTTTCCACCTAGATACAAAAAAAGTTGGGTAGTTGAGGACCTATAATACAAATAGTTGAAACAAAGAACTTCAGATCCATTCTTTCCCCATCTCTATCCATTTATATTAAACAGCAATGCATATTTCACAGATGAGAACCTTTCTCTACACAACCCTAAAATCCAGATATGAAGAACCACCAAGTTACACGCACATTTGAACAGAGAAGTGAAAGACATTTCTTAAGAGTATCAGCCATACAACTCCACAATGCTAAAAGCCATCAGTGCTTGCTGCAGTATGATGCTGATCCCTTGCTATATTCCACCCCAGCTTGTCAGAATATCAACAGAGACTAATATTCCCCAAACTAAGCATAAACTTAATCTCATCAATTCAAACTCCAGTCCTTTAATTTGGACATGCAGTTTCTAAATCTTACTGGACACTTCATCTTGTGAGCACTCTTTGCAGTCAGCTTTCTAGGAGTATCTACTACTTTTCTGTAAACATCAAAGTTTCACGAGACATTTTTTAGCTATTAAATGCTAGCAAGACTCAGGAAAGAGCAAAAGGGCAATTAATTCAGTATTACAATTCTGCATTTTATAGATGCCTTGTACTTTTTTTTACTTTAAGAACTAAAGAAGAAACTCAATGGGATATTTGGATTTCTCCTCCCAAGTAAAATCTGGGGAGTCACTGAAGCTGAATCAGAAGCTGTTCAGTGGTTACTTCCAGGATTTATCCTCTAGCAGATCCTACTGAGAACGTAAATGTTTTTATATGTATATATAAAATTATATATAAAAATGGAATATATGTATAAAAGATAATATTATATATATAATTGTGATATGCATCAGAAAGTATATGGACAGCAGTACAGTCTCTTAGATATATTCCACCATAAATATTGTAAGGCCAAAACCAGACAAGCTTGGCTAAATATTCAGTTATTATTGGAATATATTATTAAAAACAACGTGTACAATACAGGTGTATGTACAGTTGTGACAAGAGCAGTTATTCACATACAAGCCGAAAAGACTGAGTAATGTAAACAAAGCAGTTTTAGGAAGAATTACTCTAGAATTTTCATTCAAAAGGAGAAATACACACACACATATTTGGTCACCAAGAAATCTGTGTACTTTTTTTCCCCCCAATATTGATAAATTGATGCTCTGAAGTACGTGCATTCACATTAGCACAGGTTAGGGGTTGACCTGCTGGAAAGCAGCTCCACAGAGAAGGACCCAGTGGACAATAAGTTATCCATGGGACAGCAATGTGCCCTTGTGGCCAATGGTGTCCTGGGGTGCATAAAGAAAAGTGTGTCCATAAGGTTCAGGGAGGTTCTCCTCCCCCTCTGCTCTGCCCTAGTGAAGCCACATCTGGAGTATTGTGTCCAGTTCTGGACTCCCCAGTTCAAGAGACAGGGAGATACTACAGAGGGTCCAACAGAGAACTACAAGGATGATGAAGGGACTGGAACATCTCTCTTATGAGGAAAGGCTGAGAGACCCAGGGCTGTTTAGCCTGAAGAAGAGCAGCCTGAGAGGGGATCTTATTCATGTTTACAAATATCTCAAGGGTGGGGGTCAAGTAGAAGGGGTCAGTCTCTTTTCAGTAGTGTCCTGTGACAGGACGAGGAGCAACGGTCACAAGCTGGAACACAGGAAGTTCCACCTCAACATGAAGAAAAACTTCTTTACTGTGAAGGTGACAGAACACTGGACCGGGCTGCCCAGAGAGGTTGTGGAGTCTCCTGCTCTAGAGACTTTCAAGACCCACACGGATCTGTTCCTGTGTGGCTTGCTCTGGGTGCTCCTGCACTGGCAGGGAGGTTGGCCACAATCTCTAGAGGTCCCTTCCAACCCCTAACAGTATATGATTCTATGTTAAAAGTTGTATTATTTCATTAGATTAACTGTATAGAGAAGTCAGTAAGAAGCTTTGCTTCCAATATTTTCAGTCTAGCCAATCACCATAAAGTTAATAATTTGACATTAGATAGAGGATCACAATACCAGAAAAATCAGAAGTGATCAGAGAAGAGAAAAAAACCAAAAAAAACAAACCAAAAAAACCCAAAACAAGCAAACAAACAAAAAACACAAACCAAACCAAACCAACAAACCCCCACACAACCAAAACAGACAAACAACCAACATAAACATAAAAAACCACAAACAAACAAAACCAAACAAACAGAAAAATCCACTCCAGTATCAAAAAAGCAAAAGAAAATTCAGCTCAACCTTTAGGTAGAAGCACATCCTACTTTAATACACATAATATATGCTCAGGTTAAGTCAAGTAAACAGCTTTAAAGAGTTCCATCTCTAAGAAGGCTGATTAAAGACTAATCTAAAACCTAATATGTACTAGCAACATCTGTTGCTTAATAGAAGCTAATTCTGTTCTGACTTGATTTTGTTCTGTCAGTAGTAAAACTTTTTTCTACCCCAAATTCTATCTCTTTAATGCTATTAATTTCCAGGCCTAGCAGTTCAGAAAGAAGCCAACTTTTGGAAGCATTCAGCTATAAATTCTAGCTTTGCAATGATAGCGTTGGGGTATCAGCCTTCTCCCTCTTCCCTTCCTCCCCCACAACACAGGCCAAAGTCAGTTGGTATACACAGACCTAGGTCTGCACTGGCTAACAGGCTCCTTCAGCTGAAAACCAAGCTCAGAACGAGAGCTAGCAATGCAATTCTAGCAATAGAGGCAGCAGCTTTCCCTTACAAAGCAGAGAAAGGCTAGAGGACTGCAAAGCTCACACAACTAAGGTTCACTTTAAATAGTTAGATTAAAAAAAAAAAAAAAAAAAAAAAAAGAATTTTCAATTGGACTAAGAAAGCACTAGTCTATTTGTGCTACAGCTTATACCAGCCTCTTTACAGAGAAAATTTCTAGCTAGAAAACCTTCAAGGGATGTCACTGTAAAGATGTCTACCTGAGCACAGGCACAGGACAGGCAAAGAGCTACCTGAGTTTATCCACTACAGCTTCAACAGGTCTTTGAACCTCATGTTTCGCCTTCCAGGCACTATGAGCACCTACAAGAGTTTGTGAGGAAAATTTAGGTATTCAAGCAGTTTATCTGGTAAAAAACACTACCATCCTTGAGGAGTCAGGTAACTTCTCCAAGAAAACTCCAATTAAGTTCCTTTTGGAGAGCAGCAACTTGTTCCCCACACTGTCTTACACAAATACTGACTTTGCTTTAAGTATTATCAGATTTTTTTGCGTAGCAGATGGATCAATAGCTCCACTACTGCCTGTTCCTGCCTGTTTGCTTATTTTTCTAATGTCATTAACATATGGCAAGTTACAGATAGTTTCACAAGCTCCCACTGAACAAGCAAACTGGCTCAATTGCTATCACAGGGGCAGTGTGGGGGCCTCCTTCCAGCACCGCACCTATTTTTCAACCCAATGGGACCCCCACTAACAAAATGGCACAACTGACTCCAGGGTCCTACAAACAGCACTAATGCTACTGATTGAAATTCAGTAATAATTGGTATAAAGACACATGAAACACACAGTAAAATCCTGTGTTAATGGAGAGAAAAGTAAGGCCTAGTTTTTTAGGAGGCATTTTGCTACTGAAGACAACACATCCCGAATATAATACATTTACAATGTTTTACCGTGACTGACTTCATTAAAACTGCCATTCTAGAACTGAATATGACAAGAACTGATTTTACTGCTATCTGCTGACACCCATCTGCACAAGGACTTCCATTTTCAGAAGTTCTGAATTTCCCTTCTCCCACTGGCTCTGCTGAATGATTTACTGTGAATATACAGATGGATAGCCACAAAAACACATTCCGAAGAAAGTATTTTGTAATGGTATGTTACACAATTAAAAGTCTACTTTAATAGTTTAAGCTATCTGTCTAAAAAGAGAGTTTAAAACTCCTCCTTTAAAGCTGGAAAAGAGCTGCAGTAAGACCTCAAGATATGGCAACAAGAAAAGAACTAGCTCCAATTTCAGAAATTTAGTGGTCTTACAAGTTTTAAATGCTTTCAAAATGACAGCAAAATAAGAAAAATATTCCTTCTGTATTTTCTTGCCCTGGAGAATGAAAAATACTCATTATCATAATTTGGAAAAATAAATAAATGAATCAAAGAAAATGTGCTTCATTGTCTTCTCCCCCCACAACAGCATTAAGACTGGACGTTGCCAGCATAGCTTCTTCGGTGAGAATAAAATAATTACAGCATTTGTCCCAAGCTTTCTGTTTCACTAATCGTATATAATCACTGTATTGCTACTGAAATACATTTCCATTAAGATTCCTGACAGAGAGTTCTGATCGTTAACATATCACCGTTATTGTTGACATTCTGAAGACTTCCATAACCACCTGGTTTGCTTCTTGACTTTTAAGACTGTAAAATTTACAGCTATGTTCCTAAACAAATAATACAAAAATAAATGCATATGGAAAAAAACAAATCAAGCCATCAGGGAAAAAAACCTACTGTTAGCAAGAGAGAAAGAACAAGACTTGCTTTTACAAAAAGTTGGGAATTCACTATTAAAAAGCACAGGACTGAAAGTGATTCTACAGGAAGTGTAAAATTATCCAAATATTTTCTAGTTTGAGTACTCAAGTGAAGTTGAGGTGACATAGCATAATTAGAGTCTCTTTTCATCTCTTTACATACTGGGCAGGAGCTCCCTTAGTATGTCCTATACTGAATTATTTAAATAACACCTTCAGGTATTATGATTCAGTTTAAGCACTTCTTTTTCCTCCAAGCACACAAATTATTTAGTTACTAACACATGTACAGGTAACTGTCTTGTGGTCCTTCATTTCCTAATGAACAGAGGACTAAACATAATTTCCATTATTTTAATTAAGGCAATTTTATTCAGAGTTGGTTGTAAAACTACATTTTTCCTTCTTGATAAATTTAAGGCCATGCAAATTCTTAATAACTGGAAACTGATTATATAAAAGCACAAAACAGGGCAGAGATCTAAATACCAAGATCACTCCCAAAGAAACCACGACAGTTCCAATATCTGCAATTACAGAGAACACTAGGATTTGACGTGTGTTTAAAGGTATTGTTGTAGGCAAACAGCTTACAAGTTGAGCTTAAACACAACCACTGTAGGAAGGTTTTTTTGATGGTTTTCTTTTTTTTGGTTGTTGCTTTGTATGTTAAACAATCAGTTTTGTTTTCACTTGGGCAATGTGAAGTGACCTACTTGTAGCTGATCAAACCATTTGTGCTTGCTTCCCTCATACATTCATGCCAAAACACACTGCAAAACGTTGCAACATTGGCCAAATCCTTTGGGCAACCACATACAACAACCAGCATAAGTCTGATTTACTCTGTGGTTCTACCACTTTTTGCTGTGTGTATGGTAATCTTCTATATCCAGGAGGGAAGAGTCTAACACTCCTTACATAAAAGTTATGCAGGACTATACATTTAAAACTTCTTAGAAAACAAGTGGCACTTGGGTGTTACACACCAGAAATATAAAGAAAGCAATCTCGGTCGACCGCTAAGTTTATTTTGCTTGTTCTGTAATGTTAAGGCATGCCAGGGGTTAAATGATGTAAGTGCGGAAACAGAAAAGCACAGTAAGACCATCCAATCTCAAGTACAATGCATGAGGCTTCTGAGAAGTTTAATTAATTCAAAAACAATAAAGTGTTTATTGGAAGAACCTGAAATAAAAACAGAACAAAGAGAGCAATGTGGATTACAACTGGATTTTACCCTCTTAGGCATAACAAACAATGCATCAAGGGGCTTCTATAGCCTTCTGTGAACTTCTGCTTCAGAGCGGGCGAGAATACAATCCCATGTTCCTAAAACTTATTTATCTGAATTACTAATGAATTTGTTTTCTCAATAATAACTTATTTTCATTTTACAAACAAACCTTGAATCAACTTTATCATGTTTTAGAATGCAGCAAGCATCTAGACCTAAAAATAACACTAAGAAGAAAAATAAGATGAGTAATTCTGAAGGACATGCCATGAAAAGGACAACTAAACAATGTTTTTGCTTATTTTACTATGAAGTATAAAGTTGTTTTAGTAGAAAACAAACTAATATATTCAATGTTGAACAGACACAGGAAGTTAGAGGTATGAGTGACTGCAGATGACACTCACCTGTAAACAATTCTCTCCTTCTGCAAATCTTCTAGACCACAGCACAGTTCTGCAGCATAGAAAATAGCCCTTTCTTCATCAAAGCCAGGATTTCCCATGTTATATATATGAAATTTCAAATCCCCGCCATTCATTATGGTTAATACTAAACACAGGGCATCTTTTGTCTCATATGTGTAGGATAAACTAACCTGAAAAAGGGGCAGGGAGAAAGACAATCATTATTCATTTATACATAGCCCAATACAATTCACAGCTTTGTTTCAATAAAAGCAACATATGAATACTTTTTTAAAGAAAAAAACCCCCAAAAAACAGCAAAGTAGAGAACTGCTCCTCTCAAGTACTTGGATACAAAGGAATTCAGACTAATTTTCATGCATACACAAGCCCTGCATCACCATACAAAACTTTAGTGACATACCTGTTCAGGTAACAGACAATACAGCCAGACAATACATTTATTGATGATGCCCCTCAGCTGCATGTTATCTATATTATCTTTACAAAGAGTAATGTGTGCATATACCTTATTTTATTAATACCTTAGGAATTATGCACTGTCAAACCATCTTCCTAAACTTTTACAAGACCTGAAGTTGTCATACATTAGAGAAACTAAGTTATTTAAAGATCCAATTTTTCATTTCTATTCCTCCCCCTGTCCCCCCCAAATAACTGCATATTTCCCTTAAAATTTGCCAGCAGCAAAGATTTAGATTCAGAGTCTTTATTCTCACTGTATTTGGAATGCAGTGCTGATAGGGAAGAAAGGACACTGCATATTTTTTCTTCAGCTTTTTATTATATGTTTTTAACGTGCATTTAAAGTAGACTTGTGGATTCAAATAAAACTCCCAAAACATTCTAAAACAATGCAATATACTGCAAAATTGAACATAGATGCTTACGTTACAAACTCAGTTTCAATAGAAAAAGTGATGCTATGCTGATGATCATCTGGGGAGATCCTCAAAATTCCCTAATTACATTTACTTTGATTCAAATGTATTTGTAAATGCAGTACAAGTACAGAAATACCATATTTCAATAATAAATCCAAACTCTTCCTACAGAAGCAGAAATTGTATACTAAATAATAAAATTAAATAAATACACAAATCAGCTACTCAAGGCAAGGGTTCCTATTAGGTGATTTTCAAACTGATGTTTCCAGCTATTAATGACCTGACTTGTGACATAGGCATCACAAATTATCTACCCACATCCAACTCAGTATTACACCAGATCCTAGATCTGGATTCCCTTGTTGCACAAAACACACACAACCTTGGATAGCAAGAGGAAGACCATTTATGCTCAATCAGATAGTGATTTCAAATTCAACTTTGATCAATTATAGATTTATAGTATTTACATATGTAGAAAAAATATCAAAAATTGAAGTTTCACTCTTATCTCTCTCTAAAACTAATCTTTTCTGGATTGATTTGGATAATTTCTATATTCAATTTCAATCAATTCAAGCCCATGAGCCTTGTGAGACAATATTACCAGATTTATAAAACCTCATTATTTGTAATAGTTTAAAATATGTTAAAGTACCTGGAAAGCAGGTTTTTAATTTTTCTTTTATCTGGCAGTATCCTACAGGGTTTTTTTTTAATATAGAAAGCTTATCAGAAAAT
>JANHGN010001389.1:50412-60946 GCA_024605025.1 Megaceryle maxima | reverse complement strand
TATATGCAATAATATAAGAAATTAAGTTATAAATGTAGGGATGTGCTCCGAGTCACCATGAAAATCTGCATGCAAATGCATAATAATCACAAATCTACATTATTACAATATTAAAAAAATACCTACAATTAAATTATCATGTGGAAATAATCATAATGTTATTGGAAACTCAATTATTGTGGCAACCCTTGTCGGGGAATTAGCAGGCTATGGCAAAGGCAAGTCAGACCTGAATTCATCAAATATATATTATCACAATATTACATGTTCACTTCGATTCCATGCAAAGACAAACATCCTCACTCACTAGTATCTGCTCAATGCATTTGTATTATTCATGAACAACTCTGTGATCTATTATACATACAAAACTGATTGTACGCTGCTTGCCGGAGGCTACAATGCAGAGACACAGAATTAATTTTATTATATACACATGCATGATAATTGTGTAGAATTCGGTCAAATATCAAACTCTGCTCCTGTGCTCCATTATTTTACTTTCCAAAAAGAGGTCTAAGGTCAGCAGCAATTTCTCTTTGGCGACAGTGAAACTCTTTGTCATTTGGAGTAGAAAGTTCCTGGGTACTAATGAGCCTGGAGCTGTGATGAATGGTCACACATTCCCTTTCCTTTCCAACCCCCACCCATCAAAGGGAAAATGTAACTTTTATTGAGATTCTCGAGAATTCCTTGCCCCTCATGCACACAGAAGTCACTTGGGGCTGTGGAATTAAGAGACTTGATTTGTGAGAGATGGAGGCAACTTGTGTGTTTGTTTTGGAGACCTGGCTAAAATTGTGTGAGAAGATGATAAATACAATTCAGGAAACTTCTCTGCAGCTGTAGTTTAGTTCCTGGAGGAACTGTTGTTATTTTCAAGACATTTAAGTAAAACCTCTACAAGTGTTTTCACCAAAACCAAACTACTACCATCCCCTTTCCTATCAGCACAAGAGACTGATAGGAAGGTCTTTTTTTCTCTTCTCCCAAATCTTCCAAAACTTTTGCCAGAAACACAAAGAATAGGACCATCCAAGACATCTGTAATTGTTTGAAGACACAGGGAGATAGAAATGCATCAAACTTGCAAAGGGACTTGAACAAGGCGCACCACTTCAAAGTCCTGGTCTGGGTTTAAACGTCATTGAAAGTCAGCAGGACTTCACCATGTTCCAGCACAGGTAAAAGCCAAGCAAGTGGTGTGTGCAAATTTTGGCAACAACAGCTACTGCCACTCAGCTTCAGAGATGGGAATCAACTCCCATGTGCTGCAGCTACACAAACACCCCTTAGCACACATCTAAGCCAGTGATCCAAAAAAGTTGTTTTGGAAATGAGAATAAGATCATCTTTAACTGAGAAAAAAATAAACCAAACCACAACCTGTCCGGGGTGCCATTCTCCGTGCTGCATTAAAAATAAAACCCAAGTAAGATAATGGGGAGAAAGGTCCTGCTGAAGCTACTTATTTTATCATCATTTATCATCACCATTATTCAATACATGTGGGATCTTCATATATGAAATTTCAGTACTTCAAACTTGTACCTCTCCCTAGCACAAAACCTAGGTGCTAAAAATACAGATTTTAAGTGATTTGAGTTCAACTAAAAATAGAGATTAAGAAATGTAGCTGAACCTAAATTCCTAGAACCACCTGCTAAACAGCAAATTGTTGCAAAGTCCAAAGTTATTTCCGCAATTAACTTTTATTTTCACATGTATCCATAAAAGCACCTCACTGAAAGAACTTGTGCACCCAGAACAAGTCTTGGCTTCGTTTTCTTGCCAGCTATCAGACAGCATTGCTCACTCACAAAGCTTCTGGTATTTAATATTCATAGGGCAGAAACACCTACCAATCCCCATTAGGATCAAGAAAATTTAGGAGAAGCGTTGTACAAAACCAAAGATTGTCACAGTTCTGCCACAAAGCACTTGCAGTTGGACAGGTTGACAACTCAACTGTGTATTACATGAGAAGTGTCTTTTAATGTTATTCTAGTCAGCCTTAAATGAAAACACGACATTGTAGATAGCTCTACGTGATAACAGAGGGCATTCTACTTCTCATAACAAATTCAGGACAATGTTTTACTTCAGCAGCTACCAAGGCAAAAATAACTACTTTGTCTTAGCAAGATTTTTTTTATACTTTTACGCATTATTTTATTTCAGTGGAAAACTCAAAGACATGATGGCATTAGTCAAGCTGAATCTCTTCTAAAAGATAATTATTTAAATTCTTTAAACAAACAACAACAACAAAAAAAGTGGCTAAAATTAACAAAAGGATACATTTTGACTGTCTTCCTAATGGGAACAATTTGGTATTTGATTCAGATTTCTGAGACACGTCCCTTCTTCAACATTTCTTTTCCCAAGAGAGACAACATATATGGTTTGCTTGCATTTGGTTTAATAGAACACTTACTCTCACTCTTAACCAATGACAAAAAGGCTTTTCTAATTCATGCAGTACAAAAGAAATATAAGAAAAAAAAACCCAATCAAATCTCTGCATAGCCCTGTTGGCCACAATCAACCTTTCTTCTTGGGAGGTATATTAAAACAGAGCAGATTACCTTTGAGGTGAGCTTTGTATAAATGCATCCTTTGGGACACCAGAGAACAGCTTTCCCAAGGCTGAACAGAGAGCCAGATGGGATCAGAGCTCAGGAGTAACATCTCCCAGTCACATGCAATCCCCAGCTCTCCTCTGCAGCCCACTAAAGGCCCCTGGCAACCCAAATCCCCCACATGAGGCAGGAGAGGATGCTTCTTCAAACACCTCCTTGATGCCAAGGATGTTTCTATGGTAATTCTGCATTCAAAGTTACAGGCTCATGCTGTGCAAGAGGCTACACCAGAACCCAAAGAGATGAATGAACCTATCTAAGGTTGTGCATACCCAGGGGGCTCCCATAATTTTGGGTGCACAGAGACACAAAGAAGGAATAACAACAATGTTGTGCTGTGCTTCAGTTGAATTACTTCAATACCTTGCTCACAGATGTGTGCATGTGAAGCTCATCAACCAAACTCCTCACAGACAGCAGAGATTATTTTGAGATACTATTCCTGATTCTGCTACAGAAAAAGAAAACACCAGCCATTCCTAAACACTTGTGCACAGAGATGTGTGTGCGCTCACGGGGACACAAACACACCCCCCCTCTCCACACACACTGTCTACATTTAGCCCGTATCCAGGGCTAAGCTATAGCAACTGATCTACCACCCAATGACACCTCCCCAGCAGAGAAGAGGGGTCAGGAAAAGGAGAAGAGACCCTTGAGTTGAAATGAAAAAAGGATTCAATGAAACAACCAAACTAATATTAACACAAATATAAAGTATATAAAGTCATACTCAGCCCAGCAAATGTTCAGCAGTCAGGAAAGCATCCTCAGGAGCAGAATGGTGAGACAAGCCACTCCAGGAATGGGGAGAAACAGGAGGAGAAGGAAGAGCAGGAGCTTTATCAGAAGTCCCAGCCTCAGCAAACTTCCCCCTTTATACTGAACAGGACATTCCTGGTCAAACCAAACACACCTGTGGCCAACTCAGCTCAGCTGCCCTGGCTGCCTCCCAGCTGCTAAGGGCCTGCAGACCAGGAGTCTGGCCCAGCAAAACAAGGGCACTCACACAAAACACCTGAGGATGAAGAGTTTTCAGTATATAGTACATTGTTCTCAGAAAGATATGACTTCTAATAACAGACTCACTTTTCATGAGAAAAAAAAAAAAACAAACCACTGAAAACCTGTTTATCTACCTAAACATTTACAACAACAAACAGGGGAAAAGGAAAGGTGCCACTATCAGAAATTAATATCTGAAGAAAATAAGATTTTCTTCACTTTAAATCCTAGAAAAGGAAGCTTTTCAGTATCTTTTCTTGAAATTTTTTTTTGCTTCAGATCCTAAACCAGCACATTCAACTATGCAATTTGCTGAATAGGGACTCACATTGTCTTTTAAATGCATACAAAAAAAAGTTGCATCTTTTTGCTTTCATTTTCCCCATGCATTTGTTGCAACCTGACAACAAACTCCTTGCAGGCATCCTAACCTTGCAATTGGAGAAACAGAGCTCTAAGGTTGTCCACATGTGTAATACACCTGGATGAAAAGTGCTAATTGTCACCAACTTCTATTAAATGTCAGCAGTAAGGCACAAAATATGCTTGATTTGCAGATGCTCGTGCCAGTGGGAGTTAGCAGCAGATTAATAATTGTGCAGACCTCAAACGTTCCCCTGGCACTGCCAGTCTGGGTTTCCAATGTCACGCCAGCTTATAAGGCCTTTCCTTTTAGCTTCCATTCCTAAGGAAATAAGGCTTTGGCAGTTGCACTGTCTCCCAGGGCACGTTTTTGACTGTCTTACCTTCCCACAATTATCTCTGGTCAATCTGAACACACTGCAGAGCTCACAAGTGTCTAACGGCCTTAGCAGTTTTGTGGCAAACAGGCAGCTAAGTGGGTAGAACAAAGCCTGAGCTTAAGTGTTTCAAACACCCCGGGCTTTCTAGGGCCAGGTATTCTTGCGGACAAATGAACCCAAATTCTGCTCCAGTTTTGATAGTGCAGAAAGCAGATGTTCCATATCACATATTGAGCCGGCAGCAACCCTTCCATCTGACAATCTTTACAGTTCAGCTGGCAAACTAGGCTCCCAGTTATGGTTTGTTGGGTTTGGGGTTTTTTACTTTTTACAAACCTATATGCCAAAAATCCTATTTCAGCTCCATCAGGAGGCAGCTTCTTGCACAGGTAAAACCTTGCTCTGGTTTCATCTCTGAGCCAACGCTTTCCCTTCCCTTTTCTTCTCCCTCTGCTGTTCTGTTTCCTCTCTGCTCTTGGCATACATGGGCAAGGTACTCTTGGGGTTGAGGACACCACCCCGACGGCATGCAAGCTTGATGACGGCTCTGGTGGCATTGCAAAGCTTGTTCCTGCATGCAGCAACACGATTACGGCGAAGGTGAGGGCGAGGTTGAGTGTATGTGTTTCAACACTTCTTTCTTGGTACTTATTACTGTGCCGTAGCATTCCTGCAACCTGGCCTGCTGCTGCTCCAGTTGCTTATGCAAACTCCTGATCGAGCGCAACAGCAGAAGCCGCCGGTACATAGCTAGCTGGAGCCGGTACTTCTCCTTTTCCTCCTTTTTCTTATTTTCTAAAGTCTCTGTTACTTTTGCAGTCTTTGTCCAAATCATCCAGCCTGGGCTACAAGGGGCTGTATTGCCCTTGGCACTGCTCTCTGTCTGCTGCATGTGGCAGCTCCCGGGATCACTCTTTGGCAGGGTAGTGACATCTTGTGGGGTCTCACTGGCCCCACCGGGCACCCTTGGGACCCATGGCACCGCCAGACTCTGGTCACCATCACAGCAGGGGCTTTTGGAGCATGGGGAGGCAATGTCCACAGGCTTCAGGCTATCGACTACTGCAGGGTCTGACGAGCCACCTAATGATGCATTTACAGCTGTCAGATGATGCTGAGCCAACCCAGAGGATGTCCTCTGTCCCTCGCCACCACTAACCATCTCTGGGCCAGTCCGGGCTTTTGCCTGGGCCACAGCCTTGCTGGAGAGGACAGACAGTATTTCTGGCACCGCTGAGCTTCCCTTGTCTTCATTAAGGTTGGCTAACGAAGGCCTGGCAGAGCAACTTGGGGATGCCGTTATAGCATCGCTATTTGGACACAAGTCTTCATCATCACCGTTATTTTGGGTGTCCTCTTCATCTCTTGGTATTACACTTACTGTTTCAGCCATTTATTGCATGAGCTACAGAAACTTTCTGTGGACAAAGTGGAAGCAAGATGATTTCATTTCCACATACAGACACAGAGAAGCCCAGCTCAGAGTGACATTTGAGGAAAGAACCTCTCTATATTTAAGCAATGGACCTATTACTTTTCTAATAAAGCACAACCCTTGGGTCACTTCAGGCCATTTCTCGTGATTTGCATTAGGTGTTCTTCGAGACACAACATTAATCCAATAATAATTAAAATGATATACTGTACTATTAACATTCTGAAATCTTTAAAGGCAAGTGATCTATCCCTGCAGCACTGGCTGTGCTGACTAATTAAACAGAATACAGTTGTAAATGGGCATTGTAAGCACTTCTCCCATTTAAGAACACAGCTCTAACAAGTGTAGTTTGTAGAGACGGGAGAGTTATCAGGATTGATCAGCTTTAAAGGAAGGTGGATGTACCACAAACAGCAGGTTGCGTTTAAATGCCCTCTCCAAGATTAATCTGCTTGCTACCAGTTTGTTTACAAGGTTGCCTTTCCCCCTCCTAATAATTCTAACAGTAAAGCTACATCAGCACCACACTAGCCATAGACAGGAAAAAGAAACCAAGCACTTACCGGGGTTACTGGGGGAAAGGAAAAGAGTTACAGTGCATTGTGCCTGCGTATCATGTTTGCTTGAATGTGAGTCAGCACAATCTGGAACAGAAACATCACGGTGCCGGAGCAGGAGCAGCAACAGTGTTCTGCTGTTCCACCCAGCAACAACACAGTCAGTCCCAATCACAGAGGAGTGCAGGGCTGGTTTCTCCCCCCGCCCAAGATATTCCTTCCTGACATCCAGCTTTTATGTCATCACCAAAATGAAAACCGGGGTTGGATGACACTTTTCCCACCTCAAAAACAAACATACTCGATTCATCCATTCTACAGGGGGACAATATTTATGGCCCTTGCCAGTCAGCAAGGAGGTAAAACAGCACCAAAATTCTGGACATTCTGGACTCCTGTATACACATTTTCCTTCAGAGAAAATAAACCTAGATAAACGTGAGCTATATGAACAAGTGAAACACAAAACTCAAACAAGCATTCAGCACCAACTAAATGCTAAGCACAAAGGCAGGCAGAAGCTGTAGATTTCAGTGTTAATGTACATCCATGTTTAATTACCCTGGCTTAATCATTAAGAAGCAGCTATATGTCCAGCTAAGGCATCCCATAGAACAATGAACTTTATCTGCATCACTGATGTTCAGAAAAGCTACCTTCAGCATCCTCTCTCACTTGTAACGCCAGGGACAAAATTCACAAATTATCTGCATCGACTTCAGTCAGTTTACCACAGGGTTTCAGTTGCTCGGAGACTTTCTCTGCTCCACTCTGCTAACATAAATAAAGAACCAATCCAAAATACTATCTAGAATCTTCCTGGAGCTGGAAAAGAAGGCTGGTAGATCCTATCTCCACTTCTACACGTGCTTCAATACAGGTAATTTCTTATTTTTCATCTCTATTGACTATCCTTCTTTCTGATGCATCTGTTAGAATACACTGCCAACTTCAAACACAGGAAGTCTAGTTAATGGCAATTCAGATTTGTATCCTGAGGTCTAACTTAAATGCATTTTTTGGTGCAAGAGCTATTTTACACTGAATTTGTAAAATAAACTAAACCTCCTGTGTTTATGCGCCAGATCACACAAGTAATACCAGGGAGAGATTAGCATCCAGTGAGTTGTTAAACTCCACAAGTTTATATCTTGGTGATTCCCATTTTTTCTGAATCACAAGTTACAGTAACTGAAAAATATAGAATTCAGATAACAGGGATTTTACTGTATTAGGATGTTTGTGGTAAAAAAAAATGGGAAGGGATGGGTAGAGGGGAAAAAAAAATAGCTGGTTTGCACACCAAATTAGTTTCATCAAAAATAATATTTATAGCTGTGGATCCATATGGAATAAATAGCATCTGATACAACCAACTAAGCAATAAAGCTGCAATCAAAACTTATGGAGCTCGATGGCTTTTCATAGAATGCTGTGACTTCAGCTGTAATGTACGAAGCTTAATAGCAAAAAAATATTCAATCCATTGGACTTAGAGATTCAGCAAAACAGAAATACCCTAAAAGATACATGTTTATTATTGCTGTAATGCCAGTGCCATTTCTGGCTAGGGCTGCATGTGTGTTTCTGTTATTACCATCCCTTCCATTGTTTACAGCTGCCTAAAAACCTCACCTGGAGCATCAGATGGAAATTCTCCAGACTCAGTTTCTGCCTAAAGGTGAAAATCCACTGATCACTTCAGCCAAAAAGATTGAGATGCTGGAATATGAAAGTGGAAAGAAAACCAGTCTTACGGCAGGGGAAACCTTTCAGGAGAAAGGACTTGTATGATGGAGGAACAGGGAGCAAGACCAAGTTCATTCCAAACAGAAACATGTCAATTCTTGTTCTGAGATGATACGGTGAACCTCTTTTTCCCCACCTGAGACTGTCACCTTGACAATGTGGCTCCTACAGTTTAGCTCCCTTTTATTTGCAGTTCAACAGTTTAATAATGAGACCTGAAAAGACCTTAAATTAATTTCTTCTGTGAGAGGCACATTGTGCCACCTCCCCAGTGAATAAATACTTTGAGAAGCATTTGCTGTTCCCGACGAGAACCTATCACAGGCAGACTCTGTTCAATGCTCTTGCTCACTCCTGGACTTGTTTTCCACTTTGTAGGAACCTTTCCAGGCAGAAACTGCTTCAGATTTCACAGTGAATGCATCAGTCAATCCAACACTGAGAATTTCAGGTAGGTAAGGCGAAAGCAAAGATGCCTCCAGTTGAGGTTCATTGTATTTTATTACCACCCACTCACAGGTAGATGCGACTGCCACAGTTTCAAGGTGTGGACCCTGGGGAGTAACCTTCAAGCTGTCTCCTGCATGTCCCTGCAAGGTCCATGCCAGCAGAGGCTTTTAATCAATTGCACTCTTTCAGATATCAACTATGTGAGGTACTTGGCAACCTAAAGGCTCATCTCTGTGAGCACGTGTGAAATGCTCTGTGCTTGCAGGTTTCTGGAACAAGGGCTTAGCCATCAGGGTTGTGTCTCACATGGCAGCAGGAAAGAAATGGTCACAGGGGAGTCCCTGCAGGTAGTAATGACAAATCTTTCTCCTTTCTCTTTCAATTATAATGCCATTCTTGAGCATGGACAGATGTGAGTACAGGAAGGTGCTTGGCCTTGTTTTGTTTATTAAGCACAAATGTTTTACTAAAGTTCAAAGCATAAAGGCCAAATGCATTTACAAACAGTGTCAGAAGGGGATAAGCACTGGTGGAGATATGCTGTTATAGGACCATGGTCTTGGAAGCTACGTTGTTTTGTATGTGAGTTTGGGGAGTACTTTTAACAAAGTAGTAAAACATATCCTATTACACAGTAGTGTAATTCCATATTTTATATTAATTGCTCTTAAAGATCAAAAGCCATATTCTGTCTGTTAATGTACACACTTGCATGGCCTCCTATGAAATCAATGAGATCCACATGTGTGCATCTGAGGCCTAAATTTTTCCCCAAAGATTCTTTAAAATCCTTTTACAGGGCAGTAAGCCATAGAATAAAGTCGTATGTTCCCTTTCTTCTGCCTCCATACCCAAACCAGACATGAATTATAACAGGCTGCTCTGCATGATGCTGGTTGGTAACGGTACTCCAAGGGGCTACTGGCCAGCTGGGCATTGCCATCGCTCTGCTCTCACACCCGTCCACACCCAGGCATTTCTGCAATCCTTTTACACCAGCAGAGAAATAAGAAAGGGAGCCTAGCTCCATGTGCACCCCACTGATGACATCAAGAAGTACTCTAGATATTTCAGTGGCAGGAAAAAGCACCACAGGACATCTCAATGGTTTTCAGACAGAAGGAAATTAGGGATCTGCACGGAGCGGTAGAGGAATTACATGCGCAGATAACCTGGAAGCTTTTAAGGAAAAAACAGAGTGGATATGTGATTTTACCAGTGGGTAGAGGTTCAGTGGCTTCAAACATGAAAATCCAGGGATTCCAGTACTATCTATATGTTAAAGGTAAAAAAAAACCAAACCAAATATTGAAACAATCTGCCACAACTGGCAAAAATGATTGGGCTCACTGCCAGTCTCAGCAGAACTGCCTGTCAGAGCTGCAAAACTCTGAAGGAGTAGTTCAAACTGCATTCAGACTAAGGTTGAGTTGAGTTTGCAAGCTTCCAAATCTCAAGACTGAGGTGCCAAATAGACCTGAACACTAGGAAGGGCTTGATGACAGCTCCCCATTGCAGTATTTCAGCAGCTCTACTCCTAACCCTGCTTGGGTTTAAATATTCTCAGGGACAGAAAATGAAAAAATATATTAATAGAACTTCATAAAGATATTTTAAAAGTGGAATGTTTTGATTTTTCCTCAAGGCAGCAGCTGTTCTCCCTACCATCTATGTGGAAAACATTAGCTTATGATTGGAATCACCCTTCAGTGAGTAAAAGAGAAATGGCATCGCTGCCTTACCCAGCTTATAGTTTAGGTCCACATTCCTGCCATTTGATTCACAAAGCCCTCCGTTTTATGCTGAAAGAGCCACAAAGAACTTTCTAAAGCCTTATTGGGAATTCAAGGTTCATACTTCAGCTCGCACAATAGTTAAGATTGCCACAGGGGCCAAGGTGGGAATGGACAACCCACAGGTACACATAGGTGGGCTTTTGTTTGATTTTCT
>JANHGN010001389.1:0-39757 GCA_024605025.1 Megaceryle maxima | reverse complement strand
TCATATAGTAATTGGGAGGTGGGTTGGGTTCAAGGTGTCAGCGAGAGGGGGGGCGTGGGGGGGGGGGGGGGGGGGGGGTTTAAGGCCCTGCATTTAAAATCCATATTCTCAGAAGCTGCCTGTGAGTTTTGGGAGACTTGGCTGTTTGTGGGTCCAGTTTAGACAACTGCTTGTTTTTCGAATATTCTGAGCATTCACAAAGCCTGTTGAAGCACAAACAAGGCTTTCTGTGTCCTTTAGGTTTATTCTCTTCATTAACTTCAAACTGAGGTATTTTGGAAAACTTTTATTTTTAAAAACACTTCCCTTCAGTGAATTCCAGAGTTCTGTGCAGAAAGTCAATGGGAAAACTGGGTCAAGCCCAGGCTTCAAGTTTCCCTGATTCTTGCACAACTTCTTGTCTATTGGATGGTTCTCAGCAACTACAACCATCTATAATATTCAACCAGCAGTGGAAATCGTTATCAATATTCTTTCCAGCTAATGAGAAGCCATCTAAAATGTGATTAAAAAAAAAAAAAAAGATGAAGAATGGCTTTCTTAGATAATACATACATGTATTTACCTTTTTTTTCTGCTTTGTGAAAAGCTAAATATGTGAAAAGCACTGTATTTGAAAAAGAAAGTTTGCAAGACAGAAAAAAATAGGCATCATATTCCAGAAAAGAATGCAGAGTACAGAGCAATCTTTGCAGAAGCAGATTGCAGACCCACTTGTTCACAGCAACACATCGAGTAATTTCATAAGAGAGCTTTCAGCTTGTTCATTTAAAATGGTCTAATAAACCATTTAGCTCGTAATATTGCAGTACCCTGGAAGGACTTTCAGATGCTTTCCAATATAGCTTCTCACTGGAAGTATTAGCTGATGCAGCAGGATAAAGAAAGAAATGTCTAGATTGCAATGGTTCCCAAAGGTCATTTTTATGAAAAGATCAGGAAATATGTTGCATTGAAATTAAAAATAAAACCATATCAAATTTAATAACATTGTTACTATAATGACATAAAATGCAGCGAAATGGTGTCCTGTTTAATATTTGACTGTCAAGTTTCCACGGTGAAGCTGAGTTGTGTAGAAGCATTGTAAACTTTTTTAAACTATTTGCTTCAATTTTGTTGCTATTTCATTACTTGCTTCCCCTTTATTTCCCCTTGCTGGAACACTGCTCGTTTCTTAGTTGAACCTGATGATTTCAGCGAAGTACAATAAAAATTCATGCAGGGCTGCACTCTGATTCCCAAGAAGATTTAGTGTGAATAAGCATCCCCAGATGGCCACAAGCTTTCTACTCCAATTCATTTTCTCCATCAAGAGAAGATCCCAGCAGTATTTTAGGGCATGGGAAGAGAGGCACTGCTAGGACACAGCTGCCTTCTGAGTTTTCTCAGTGATGACATCATCTGAGATTGTTGCCACCAGGTGCCATTGGTCCTAAATCCTCAGGTATGAGTCACAATGAGACCAATGTATTTCTACACATCTGAGTCATGACACCTATACACAGAAATCTCTCATTGAAACAAAAGACAACGCTCGTGGTTGTTTGAATGGATTTGGAATTTCAGACATAGAACTGACTCAAGAATAATACCCTTTTAGTAGATCAACCTAGCCAACATGAAAACTTCCCTAACAGGGGTGGAAACAAGAATTTACTTCCTTTTAGTTTTTCCTTTGCTTGTTTTTGGATGTAATTCAACATTATTCAAATGCAGTGTTTGAAAGGCACCGTGAGATCATGAATACAAGATTCCAGTACTGTTTACTGGAAAAAAATCTATTAACATAAAATATCAATAAATATTCTTTCTACACTCTGTTTGGTTTTTTTTAAGCATTCTGTAAACTTTCATAGCAAATTACAAGCCTGGTACAGAAGTGTATGGGAAAGGTTGAAACATCTGTATAAAGGAAGGTGTTCTTCTTTCAACACTGTAAACTGAAATCCTGCCTTCATTATCTTTTGCCACCAATGTTGGCAAAGTCAGAAGTTCACTTTGTCATGTGTTAGAGGCAACTATCTATCACCCTGGTAAATTTTGGTGTTTCTTTTCTATAGATTTATCTTATCCTATTAGTCAGGTAGGTGTCCCCAGTTGGTATGAGGCCAAAATTAACTGACACGGGGAAAGGCAGATATCTAGTGGCAGAGGGAAGGCATAACTGCTTGGTGGGGCCGGGTGGAAGGGGCTATGGCAAAGGGAGCATGACTTGATGAAAGTTTGGGGATTGGTGTATATTCAGTGGTTCAAGCCAAATGTGGGGACTAAGGGGTCACAGAATCAATTATTTCATATTCAGGAAAAAAAAACAAAACAGAGCTACCAAATATCTATACAAATGTACTATTTATTTGTCACAAGAAGCTGTCAGCTTTTATTATTACAGAACAAGGAGGGACTACACAGTAATGCAGTGGTTCCCTTTACCTTGGTCACTTCTGGGATGCAGTATTCTCTGTTGTAAGTCCTGAAAGCTACTGTGTCACAGGAAAGGGGCAACCCTAGAGCACAGAAGAATAAAGAGTAGGCAAAAGGGTGTCCTGATTATCCCCCCTTTCCTGTGGGCTGTCTGACTGTGGCATGCTGAGCTAGAAGGTGAACAAAAGGCCAAATCTCATATTAGCAACGAGTCCTCTACCTGTTAAAGGTAGAAGTCATCCTGGGTGAGGTCAATTTTCCACAGTGACTCAAGAGGACAACATCGCTTGTGTCAGCAGAAGCTTAGCTCTGGTCACAGCCATGCAGATGTGGACACCGCTTTTCTTAGCGAACCACCAGGAGACTAGACAGGTTTCTGCACGTAGGGAAAGAGTTCAAGAAATCCAGGAAGGTGGATGCAGGTTGGGGCATCAGCATGAATGCTGTGACCCCTTCCAACCCAAGGTTCCAAGTGAAGCGAAAGCCACACTCTGCACTTGGCAGGGCCAGGCATGTTGTGGAAAAGCCTGGGCAGCATCAGGTCCTTCCCCCCCGCCCCAGTTCAAAGGCCTCACTCACCAAGTCATAATCTGGGCACCATGAGCATGAGCAGTGAGAGCCCAACAAGTTGCTGCCAGTGCTTTGCTGCTCTGAACTGTGGCTGCTGTTCACTTACAGGTGCTCTGTTGTTTCATGTTTTTATGACACTGAGGTACCTAAACCTTGGCAAGTGCTCCTGGGAACTATTATAAAGCAAATAAAACTGCTGCAGATTTCAAAACATCCATGAGAACTCTTGGGGGGAAACATACTGAGGTTTCAGGTTTCAGCGGGCTCTCAACACAAGGTCTGAAAATTCAAAATGCTGAGAGAAAGGCAGGTTTTGGGCCCCTGAAAACAAGTAATTTTAGAGTGGTCCTGACAGTTAAATCCCTGGATGCTTTTTTCTCAAAGCAACAGATGTGCCAGGTATGATGCCAACAGCTCATTTACTGAGCTGGTCCACTGTGGACAGAAGCTCCATGTTGCTGCAATGGTCCTTAGGGCAAAACAATTCCCTCAAAAGAAAAAAAAAAAAGAAAATAAAAGAAAATAGAAAGATGATAATTCAGAGTTATATCACCAAAAATGTGCCTGTTGTTTTCTGGGTCTACTCCAGTGAGGAAACAAACCTACAAGAAAATGAGCATAAAGCAATGGGTGGTAAGACACTGCTGAATGGTGGCTCTGATGGATGAGATGTGAGACCACACAGACCCTCAATACCAAATGAACTTCAAAGCTCTATAGTGGCACTGGCTTGCTGTGAGGTGTTTTCAGAATGAAATAGAGCTGTTTGCCCCAGGAGGAAGCTATAGTGAGCTGACTACCTCACTGCCATGCCAGGTGAAACTGTGCACCTTGCCTGCTTCTAAGTGCTGGGAAGTAAAAAGGCTGCAATAGCAGCTTAAATTGCAAGGCAACATCCATGGATCGCTGTGATTTTGAAAAACCATAAATTGTGCTGGATTTATTATGCAGGCCAGAACTAAAAGCAGGCAAGGCCACCAGCATGCTGTACGCTGGCAGGATACCTGACTTACCTGTGTCATTGTTCAGCCAAGACCTTAAAATAATTTATCAGGAAAAAGAGAGGGTTTGGGCAGGATGCTAACAGCAGTAAATTACACAGATGTTATTGTTACTTGCCATGCCACACCCTCCAGGAATGGTGTGTGGAGAGCACTCACCTTTACCATATGGCAGAGGAGCTAACTTCAGCATCCAGGATGGGAAGAGGAGTCCCACTCTTTGATCACTTGAGCTATTTACCTTTTTAAGTTGTCTCTGTCTAGCCCATATCCAGGACTAAGCTACAGCAGCTGCTCTATCCTGACCCCTCCCCAGCAGATAATGGAGATTGAGAAAAGGAGAGGAGGTTGAAATGAAAATGAATTTAATGAAACAAAGTAATACCAATATAAAGTATCTAAAGTTACACTCAGCCCAGCAAATGTTCAATGGTCACAATAAAGGGGAAAGCATCCTCAGGAGTAGAATAGCAAATGAGTCCATCCAGGGAGGGAGAGAAGAAGCAGAAAGAGCCCCAGCCTCAGCAAACTTCCCCCTTTATACTTAGCATGACATTTATGGGATGGGACACATCTGTGGCCAACTCAGCTCAGCTGCCCTGGCTGCCTCCAACCTGCTGATGGCCTGCAGACCATGGCTGGCCCAGGAGTCTGTCCCAACAGAACCAGGACACAAGTGTTGGCAAGTGTCAGTGGCACTTACTGCCAAGGCTTTCTTCTGCTTTTTAGAGATACTGGTTTTGTGGTACACAGGTGGCTGATGCAAGAGTAAATTCTGGAGCTAAAATTAAAGCCAACCTCACTGCTCTGTGAGGTGGGACTTCAGCTGCTGGTGTCACATGAAGGTAAAAATAACAGAAGTTATCAGAGGGACATTACAAAGTGTGTCAGGTCATGGTACTGAAAATCTAGAGTGCTCCCCTTTTCATCTCACTGTAGTCCTTCTTTCTTTAATGGGCAGCGAGTTACAGTCAATTAAAGGTGACTGATAGGAGCCGTGGGGAATACAATCATAAACAAATATGAAAAATAGCTATATACCTTGTGATCAGGGTATACAAATTACATCACAAACAGAAAGCAGGTATGGTTGATTGGAGCAATTAAATGTTTTCTTTAAGAAATGAAAAAAAAACCAACAACCCTCCAGTGAGAATATTTTAGAAAATTACTTTTTAATCATCTGTAGAACTGCTAAAATTACTGTCTCCTAATAGTTTTAAAGTATTCCTTAGTTTGAATGAGCTGTAATCCCTTTGCAGAGCAGCCAAATACTTCCCCAGGAACCTGTTTACAGGAAGCTTTATTTTTAATCACAAGATCGCATCCATATGGTTTTGCATAGGCTGAAGGAGACCACAGCAGCTTTGTGCATACTTCCCTGCTGTGCAAAGAGCCACGAATTCGGGAAGCATTGCATGGGAAAGCAGCAGTTCTAGAACCAAGTCAGGAGGACATGGCACACAGCAAGATTCATCACTCAAGTGAGAAACATTGATACTGATTGAAAAAATCGGTTGTTTCCATGGCTATCTGACCCATACTAACTAGTATCCTGCCACATTAATAAACCAGCTAATGCCTTCAGCCTTCTCTGCTTCCTCATCTGCCATCATCCCAGCAGATACCACTAGTTCTGCATGGGTGAGGATAGATTTTGGGAGGGGAAGGCCTGTGGCCACATTGCTGTGGAAGAGTGGTCTCTGCCCAGCAGCCTAACGAGAAGGGCTTGTGCCCTGTGGGCAAATGGCAGGGAACTGCTTGTAGCAGGAGTTGCTCCTGAGCATGGCATGTGCTGGTGCTTCACTTCTGCCTGCCCTTGCACAGGAATGTTGCCTGTCCCTTCAGCCTGGGCACAGGCACAGAATCATAGAATTATTTTGGTTGGAAGAGACATCTAAGATTGTTGAGTTCAACCATCAACCCAGCACTGCCAGGGCACCACTAAACCGCGTCCCTCGGCACCACATCTCCATGGCTTTGAAACCCCTGATGAGGACTCCACCACTGCCCTGGGCAGCGTCACCCAGTGCTGGGAAACCTTCTTCGGGAAGAAACTTTTCTTAATATCCAACCTAAACCTCCCCTGGCACAACTTAAGGCTGGTTCCTCTTGTCCTATCATTTATTCTTTAGGAGAAGAGACCAACTCCCACCTGGCTCCAAGCTCCTTTCAGTGAGTTGTTGAGAGCAAGGTCTCCCCAAGCCTCCTTTTCTCCAGGGTACAGATAGGCAGTGAGGGACCACCCGGTGCAGCATGAAAAAGCACACCAAATGGGAGCAAGGGGATCAGAGTCAGACTTTTAGAAATGGTAAACCTATAAATACTCCTATCGAACAGAAAGAACATGTGCTTGGTAGATATGCTCCACCAATTGTCCAATGTAACATCAAGAATGCTGCTTGAGGTGTTGTGAGAGTTAAAAACTTGGCTCAAGGACACATGGGAGGCTGGGAAAATAAAGGAAAGGGTAAGAATGCTGCACACATCCATCTTTGGTCAAAGAAACTCAGAGAAGTCTTCATAAAATCGTGATTTTTTTAATTTATTTTTTTTAATCTCAGTGAAAAACTCACAATATTCTTCCTTTTTCTGCCAAGTTCAACCATACCTTCCCTTTGTGTCTGCAAAACAAAGATAATTATTTTTTACTCACCTGCATAAAATGCTTGAAGAACTCCAGATGATTGAAGATATAAAAATGGAAAGGAAATGTGTGTATATGCGTGTTTATATCTAATTGTTATTATTGTTACAGTCTGCCAAGGAAATAAAGCTTATTTCTAGCGAAGCATTGCTTTCTTTTTCTTTTTTTTTTTTATAACTTTGGAAGCTGTTTAATAACTAGTGATCAGATGAAGCCCAACTGCTTTTGAAATCAATGAGAACTGGATTATGTGGTGGAGAGGAGGAAGCTTTAGCAGAAAATGTTTATATTACTGAGGATTTGTTATCTTATATAATCACCGTTTCTGCCTCTATCTTCTAAGAAATTCATTCTGTTGCTCTGAAAAATATGTAATGATTTGAACAGGATTTCTGAGGCCAAACCCCCTGAAAATCTAAACCCATGATCAAAATACTTGTAAACAGTGTCTCAGATAGGCCAAAGCCAGCTGAGGAGGACACAAGGAGAAGCCATTTAATCATCTGACTTGAGTGACTGCAATACATTTATCCTGTTTTCTTCTCCCAGTTTTAGTCTCCTTTATATTTAGGATTTCAAATGACTCCTTTTTTTTTTTTTTAATGCGTCTTATATAAATCAGTCAATGTCAACAGAACATCCCTGCAGCTGAATTACTCCATGGTAGTTCTGCTGTGCCCATCAGTGCTCCATCGGAGGTGTTAAGAGCCGAGCTGGTCCTTACCACTCCCCAGCTTCATAAACTGCCTTGACTTCATATAGGTGTATCTACAATGAGCAAGGCAGACATTACCTTACCACCATCTCTATTTGTAACTAACCTTTCTACCTGCTGAATCACTCAGCATTGCTTAGTAGCATGTCTCACATGAGGGTTGAAGTATTAAGACTTTCTATCTACACAGCAAAAACTCATCAGAACTATGCAGGGATGAGGCTCATGGTTCAGGCCCTCAGCTGTTGTTCTTCATGCCTCTTAAGTCTTGGTGATGTAACTGACATTTTGATGTCACACATCAGCCCACCAGTTTGAGTGCAAGGTCTTGTTGGACAGCATGGACATAGTCACTGTGGGAAAGCTTTGTATCAGAAGACGGCAGTAACACCCTCAGAAGGAAAGCGTTGGGCTAATACCAAGGAATAAGATTCTGGAAGAGTGCCTGGGTTTCAAGAAAAAAATATATAGTTTCCACTACAGCTTGTCAACGAATATTGAAAAAAAGATGAGTGATGATTAAGAGTTTAAAATAATCTCCTTTCCACCCTTTCACCTGCCTCCAGTCAAACCATAAAGCCAGCCATGCCCCTGGCTTCCATTATAATGGGATTATTGTTCGTGGAGGTTTGGCCAGTCAGCAGTCAACAGCGAAGAAATGACAAACGTGTGTACAAGGGAGAGCCTTTGGAAAGAAAAGAGAAAGGAAAGCAGAAAATTTATTATTGCCAGTCTACTGATGAATGCAGGCATTAGAATAGCAGATGTAGAGCATGGAAGGGGCTAGAGAGTGAGAAGCTGAGTGTTGCCTTCGAGCACCAGGAAATGGAGCCAGGCTTGTGAAAGCCATCAAGCTGCCTGCACTCTGCATTCCTTCATGTACAATGAAATGCTTTGATAACCGAAACCAAAAACTCTAAAATGGCAAGTGCTTCCTGCAAGAACCCTTGAAATAAGGTTTGCTGCTAACGTGGGGTAGTTGTCGGCATAGGGGAGAAGGATGGGGGGACTGGAACTCTGCGTGCTGGGATGGGGATCTTTGCTTTGGCACGTGGGATACACCAACCAGCAAAAGAAGGACAGGGAAGGATGCAGACTTCGCTCCAAGGTAATGGATAATCCAGAAACAGCTGTTTCTCTTCCTCAACCTTTTTTAAACTGCCACAGGAGACCTCTTTCCACTCAGAGCTCAGTTATTCTTCAGCATCGACTTCTCAACACACCACTTTGGCTTTCACAAGTAATCTGTTGGACAGGCTGGGAAACCTGCGCTCAATTCCCTCGTCTCCAATGTTTGGCTTCACTTAGGAGAAGATTTGCCCCAAGACTAAACATGTGTAATATTAAGCGTAACCTTTTCTTAGCTTTATTGTACTCGCTCCTAAATCTAAATTATGTATACCTCGTGTGTGTGTTTATGTGCATGGGAGAGAGGGAGAGAAACTCAAACAGGCATGGAAAATGTGGCCTCCATTCACCCTGCACACGCTGTAATATGAACAGGCTCAGAGAGGTGTGTGGGCATATATAGACTTAACCACATCTACTGTAAAGAGCAAAAAAACCCGCTGAGAAGCATTTTGTCATGTTTTCCATTTGAAACGTGTGAGCTGTGGAAACTCAAAGCTATAACATTAATGTTTCTTCTGGTAGGTTTTTTCCTGCCCTCTTTTATTTTTCCTGTGCTATTTATTTGCTAGCGTGTTTTTTTGGGAACTCGACAAGTTTGCGAGGTGGGTTGTTGGGTTTTTTTCTTCCCCTTTCCCCATATCCAGAAAATATGCACACATTTGAATTATGACTTTCCTACAGGAACTAACAGCTGTATGTGCAAATCATGCATATAAATCAATTACTGAGGCCTATGTACTATAAATGCACCCATTAATTAAGCAATGTCAGATGCTATGAACCATGAAGTTCATTACATCTTTAGCATTCAAACCAAGGATTATTTGAAGAAGCAATACTACGTTTACCTAATAGTTAATGAAATTAAGCCGGGTTGTTGCCAACATTCTTATTTTATGCCTAATTCAGTGTTTAAATGTTTATGAATAAAACACTAACTGCTGAAAGCAGAAATGTTGAAATGTAATTACTGGTAAGTTATAACGCACTTGAGGACTCATTATACCAGACTTGGGAGTTTTAAGATCACCAGTGTAACACACTCTCCAAAAACACAGATTTTTTTTTTATGGGCTAAAAGCTGGAAAGACATAAATGCTGTTGAATTTGTCCTGGCTGAGTGGAAATTTTGATGATCGTGGTAGTATGATTTATGGGTATAACATTTTCCAGTCATTACGTGGTTGCATTTCAGCATTGTGACATGATTTGCATATGTGAATATCCCTGCAAATTAACTTCTGATTAGAGCTACATCTGCCTGGATTAAGAAGCTCCTATCTTAAAACCAATCCAGCTGCTACCCTGAAGGACCTATTTGGAAAAAAAAAAAAAGCCCAACACAATCTGCAATGTCATCATATATAGTTTTTCCATATGTATGTCCTGATTTAGATTTAAGTGTAAAAATTGCATAGCAGTACTGTTTACTTTGTTAGGGTTTATTCTGCAAACTAAGAGTTGCATCATGATGTCACTGTTAGGATTAAATCTGCTGTGCAGCACTCTGCTTTCCTCTGCTTCATCTATAGACAGCTGAATATGAAGAGCTAGAGTAGGATCCATCGCTGCTGTTCAAAGCCATTCTTAGCCACATGAATAAATAAAATCAAAATGAAAAGAAAACAATACAACAAAGGAAACAAAACCAGAAGGCTCTCCAGAAACAACAGGAGGAGAGAACAGCAAAGACCTTGAGCCCAACATCACCTTCTGCTGCTGGCTCAGCATTTCCCAGGATTTGGGTTTTCTGCTGGAGGATACATAACCAGAAGAAAACGGTACAGCTTCTGCCACAGAAAACTGGTATGTGGGCTCTGAATGGAGCCCATGGACACGAGAGATAAAGTCACAGAATCAGTGGTAGGGGTTGGAAAGGACCTTGAAAGATCATCTAGTCCAACTCCCCTGCCAGAGCAGGATCACCTAGATGACCCAGTCAGACAGATGGGGGAGAACAGAGGGACAATGAAGTAACCTCCCCATCCCACCGAAAAACAGTAAATTCACATCAGACTCTTGCTGAGCAGTTTGCAGACCCCAGAAGGTGGGGGTTTTTTCGCAGCACAGTAAAAGAGGAGCTTGAAGGAGGAACTTAAAGGAGAGACACAAGGCAGAGTTGGTGATTTAGGGTCAGAGGAAAAAAGGTCTAAAGAGGCAAGGAAGCAACAGGAGTCGGCTGCAGAGCAAAAGGAGCCGAGGTTGTGTTTGTGTGACAGAAACAGAAATAAACATAGAGAAGACCAAGGACAGGAGCCTGTGTAAAGGTAGAGAGACACTGAGAGAGCAATGAGAGAGTTAAAAGAACCATCAGAGAATAGAAAAAACACTGACATGAGAGAAAAAAACCCCTACAACATTTAGCATAGCATTTGTGGGCTTTTTTTAGTAATGGAAGAGTTCAGCTATTTTTATTTTGTTGGAAGCATTTTGATTCTTACCGAGTTTTTAAGTTCCATAGCAGTTATTACACCAGAAATAGGAGCTTATCCTTCCTTCTCTCCCCAAAATTGTGTTTCCTACAAGCCATTGAAAATTGTGAAAAAGTAATACATTTGTGATGAATTTCACTTTGCATGAGTTGAAAGCTTGACATGCAGCAGTCAATGGCCAACCCCCAAGGAGCAATTGGAAACTCCTTCAGCCACTTACACGTACAGTCTTATCCGAGGCTTAAACGTGTAGAAACCAAAACTGCACGGTAACATCCGTGCCACATTTTAAAGTGCTTTTCACCCCAGTGTTGTAAACTAAAATGTTAGTGGAAATAGTTCAAAATTTGTTAAAAACAGAAGAACTGTCCCGCAACCAACTCAATAAAGGTGTTTACTGAAATATCAAATGTGCTCAGCAGCACAGTTTAGAAGCTAGAATAAAGTTCACAAAAGAAAATAAGCCCCCACCAAAAAAGCATAAATCAGCTACATTCCTGGAGCTAAACATGCAAATATATGATCTCACCTTCTCTTAGACTGAGCAGTGACTTACCGTGAGATCAGCCTTCATGTGAATATAGCACTAGACAGGGAAAGGATGACAGAGTCACCTGGATGGTGCGGAGGAGCTTGCTCTGCCTGCATCCCATCATATCCATCCAAGTCTGTTGCTTGAAGTCTCAGGATCTGCAGCTGGTCATTGCCTAATATAACATGTTATTTACTTGATGGGCTACATCCAACGACGTTCAGCGCTGCTGAGCGCAGTCACATGTGAAAAGGTTAACAAGTGAAAGACAGATATTCAATCTTACAGCAACAGGATTCATTCCAGTGCTGGTAATCCTTAAATCAAGACCTCTGTTATCAATAATGAACACAGACTTAGGGGAGATTCTCTCTCTAAAGCACAGCTGATCTCACAAGCTGAGGAGGGGTGGAGAGCAGCCTGGGGAAGACCTTGCAATCTTCATCCAGTGCAGGCGTTGCTTCCTCACCAAGCAGCTGCTGTCAGATCCCACGAGTTAGAAACAGAGTCAGCAGTGCAAAGTGAACTTGTTGCCCAAGTGTAATCTCCTTATCTGAAAGTGTTTGGTTTATTATGTTTTGAGATGACTAGGGGTAAAATCCCTGCTCTTGCATGTTCCCAAGGAAGCTTCACTTACTGATGGTGTGCAATAAGAAACGTAAGAAATTTCTTCCAGTAAACAGAGCTTGCAGTGGCCATATCCCCATATCCATCCTGGTGTTATTCCCAGATGGCTTTGTGAAGGTGTGAAGAAGCCAAGGAGTAAATAAACTCATTCTCTCTCACATTTACAGTCACTTCTTCAAGAAGGACTGCCTTGATTGCTGTCTGTCTCTGTCATTCCCAGGTGGGTTCACACAGAACTCCTTAAACGATGTCAAGAGCAGAGGGAGATAAAGCAGTGACATATATTGGCTCTCGAGTTATTGGGAGATATCTTGATTTTATTTCTTCTGGCACCAGTAGTCACTCTTTGTCTTCTATTTAGCATGGAGAAACACAACACAATATACCCTCACAAGGGAAGGGTGAAAAAGGATTCGTGTTCTCTTAGAGCATCAAGTACTCATTATAGCCAGCACTTAACAAATCTCTGATGTCAGGATGCTTATTCTCTCATTCTACACTATTATAGAGAAAGCCCATGAAAACTGGATGTGAGAATGCCAAGACTTCCATCTCCAAACTGAGCTTAAATATTAGAGAAAAAAAAGAAAATAAAAGATTCCCCTGCACCTTGGCACTTCCAAGTTTGGAAAGAACAAAGTACTGACTCAAATGTACATATTTAGTTTTAGAAAGCTTAGTTCAGAGGATTTAATTGTAGGCATCCCTAAGGTTTTGTTTGCAATCCTTATCTAACAGGCTGGCAAGAAATCTTTCACCATTTGAAATAAGACTTTTCAGTTGATAAAATCTAACCCCACAGAAGCTAATTGAAATATTCCCTTTGTGTTCTGTGGACACCGAGTCAGGCTCTACGTGCTTTTACTGTGGGATGATCGGCCAGCAGCCAATGAAAAATAGAGGTATTTTTCTCTCATTCCTCAGAAAAAAAAAAAGGAGACACAGTCCTCCCCCAGCTTAGTATCATGATCCAGAGTGCTCTAGGAGAGAGAGAACACAAATGATCATCCCACTTTTACCCAGGTAAAATAACACACAAACATTGCTTCCAGTGCAATGCTTGGCTGCCTAATGAGCGAGGATATTCCCAAAGCCTACGTTCATTTTTATTATTAAAAATAAACCCCAAAATAATCGTGGAAAGGATCCAATACAAAAGCATTTTAGGCAGATTTGCAATTCATTCTCCTTTTTCTTCCCTGGAATTCAAACATACCTCTTAGAACAAATGGGCTGAAGCTTGGGACAGTAATAAGTCTTTGATTTGAATATCATTTTGAAAGAATCACACATCTCTAAAAGATTAGGGAAATATAACTTTTATTTTAATGCGAGTAGTATTTTACTGGACCCTGGCAGGGTATTAGAGAAATTACCATTTTCTCATTAGTCTAACTGCCAACTGGCTCTTCTTAACTTTCCTTTTCTGCACAATGGAGGGTGTCTCAGACAAAACGCTACTTAATCAAATTAATTAAGAGGGAGTAGATTTCTAAAGAAAGAGGTTCATGAGGAATCAGGCCAGAAACTTTGCATGTTTAAGACTTCAAATGCTTGCTCAAGTTCCACAGACTTCAGTGGTATTTAATTGCTTTCTTGAGTCAGGTCCTAAGAGTGTGGCTTTGGGATTAAAGCAGGGGAAAATTTTTGTTAGACAAAAAAAGTGCCATTGAAGGGCTTTACGAAAATATGGAAGTGTTGCTGAACTTCTTGTCAGACTAATTTCGTTCAAGAACATTCAGCTCTGCCAAGTTCCTTTTAATTAAACATTTTGACAATTCAGGTTGAAATAACTATTTGTTTCAAAATTCCTTCAGTCGCAAAGTCTGAAATCAAAACCACATCTGACTTGATCTTTTCCTAATCAATTGTTCAAAATAACCGAGTTTTGTGCCAAACTGCAATAATTATTCTCTGAACTGTCAGAACTGCTGATGAATGCATAAAGGAAGCAACTGGAATAAAAGCAGCCCATGTACAGGATTCAAACTTGTGGGCCACAAAAAGAAAATCCTTCATGGCTATTTTATTACAAATTATCTTATTCAATTGTCATAGGCAGTTACATAAACTGCTGTGAATAGTACATCAGTTTATTTTAGTATATATATTGAAAACAATAGTTATTTCTTCAACTACAACATATTCATCTGTATCCTGTTCTAGGGAGAAATGTCTAGTTATTAGTCACTCGTGATTAGTAGTTCATCACGTAGTGCACGCTGTAACAACTCACCCAGGCACCACCTGTCGTGTCAGGCTTTGCACAAAGCTGGATGGTGATACAGTACAGCTTGGTCCAGGTCTGCTGGCTGCCAGACCTCTGTTTGCTGTGATGGGATCCCATTGTGGCATCCACCATGTTACAAAGGATGGGGGTAGAAACTAGTTCCAGGCTAGGATCTAGTTCAGGAACCCTCTCCAGACAGAGACCTCCTTTTCCTTAACAAGAACTTCTCCTACCTGTAGGCTCCTGGTAATGGTCCAACCCAAAGCTTTAGGAGGCAGAACAGTGTTTGAGTCTCATAGTATGCAGTGATTGACTACAAGCTCCAGGGTGGAGGACATACCTTCTCGAATGGTACCTCAGACATAAGGCTCTGCTTTGTGCCATGGTGTTGATCTCCAAAGATGGGTAACCGTCCTGGTCTGGTGACAGCACACTGGGGAAGAGGCACCACAGCGCTGCTCACTCTTTATGCTGGTGCAGAGAAACTTCAGGATGGACTCAGCCACATAAGTCTTGGTCTGTCTATGTCAGATCTGACAGATCAGCCAGACCTGAATCCTGCCCCTTCCCCCGTTTGTTCCCTCAATACCTTTATCAGGGATGGCATGATAGTCAAGCACAAAGATACAGGATGCATCCTCCTGTCTCTTCAAGGCTAGAAGAACCGTGTAGACCCCTGGTAAACATTATGCAGCTTAGCACAGTTCCCCTTAGACTGATTTCACCTCCAGTGCTCAAGTCCTTCATGGAGAGTCAAGTCCTCACCTCTCAGATTCATGTACTTTAAGGAGAGCTGGCTTCATTTACACTTACTCAGACTGAGTTGATGCTGGCAACGAAGTCAACTTTCTTGCATGAAGCAGCACATCTGTTTGAAATGGTTTCTAGTTCTTTTTTTTGGCAAAGAGGTCAGCTGGGGGGAAACCAAAGCTCTTCTCCATGTGTGTTCTCAGGTGCGACATGGAGGGGAGGGGATGGAGGCATGCAGGGGAGGAGGCCTATCCACAGCTAACAGTCCTTTCCTCAAGCAGAGCTTTTGAAGAGGAAGCCATCAAAACTACTGAGAATAGGTCTTTGTTGTTTACTTTGCTCTTTCCCAGATCTGTGATTCAGAGGGTGTATTATGAGAGTGTGGGAGTCTCCTCTCAAAGAACAGCTAAGGTGTGCGTGATATTCCTGAAAACCACTGCAATCTGTGACTTGCAGCAACCTCTGAAAGCTCATCTCTATCTCCACTTACACATTCTCTCCCTTTTTCTCCCCTCTAGCACCATCTTATTGCCAGGTCTCTAAGGAGGTGCCAAATAGGGTGAAATAACTTGAATACTTCCATAGAAAAACAAGAGGTACCTCATTCAGAAGTGATGTTTTTAAAGCCCTACAAAAGATTGCTTTATTCTAATATTTTGGTTTATTGGGTTTTTTTTTTTTTCTTAAGTGAAATGAAAGCAATAAAGAGCAAAAATTAAGTGGAATTGGCTGAGATGGAGGAGAAACAGCCCAGCTAGGATGTCACAAAAAGCCCCAAAAAAAGTTGGACAGAAGTGCTTCTGAAACCAGCTATACAGAAATGAAAGTCATGTAACCAAATAAAAAGCAACATGCTGCAGATTTTTGTCCTAACGGTTCAAAAATGTTCTCTCCCCCTCTCAGTCCTTCTAGTCCAAGTCTAAGCCCAAAGCAAATTTTTACAGTAGAGTTATAAACCCATGAAAATGGAGGTTTATAATGGAAACACTGGCACAATCCTAACTAATGGTGTTGTGCCATGGGGTGCCTCTGTAATAAAAACAAAGTCTCTGAGCCTGTATGCCAGTCAGAATAGCTGGGAACACCCAAAAAAAAGAGATGGGAGGATACGAACCACCAGCAGCATTAGCTTTCTGAGATAAAACAAGTACACAAAGTCCTGCACTGTAAAAAGGATTAGAAACAAATAATTTGTCAGAGCTTGGAATAAATACAGAATGGGAGCCACACTTTGTGAAAACGATGGGTTATTAAGGTATGGAATTTAATATCATTGTCAATCTATAAAACTTTTACAACCCAGTCTTATTTGCACAGAGATTACATCCCCAAAGCTCACTGCCAAAGACACATGTTAATAAGCTCACAACTTTTAATTAAGCAATATGTATAAGTAGATTCCCATTAAGCTGTGATTTGTGGGCTAGTTCATTACAGTGGGTTCCAGCCACCAGACACATATTCAATACAAATCAAGCAGCCTGCATATTATCCAGCTTAATGTGAGCCTACTTGGGATATTTTATCACCAGTTCAGATTGGTGGTTCAGAGAACTATTTTTTTTTTCTAAGACTGGGGGCAGAGACCAGAACTTTATAATGACCCCATGTTGTTTTCTTAATGAAACTATCCATCTGAATTGTTTAGTTGCAACTGGTAATTATTCATACAGTTAATCATAGTTCTATTATATACAATATATACATGACATTCACCCAGAACACATTAGCTCTAGTTTGAATTAAATGAAGTAAAATAAGGCATAAAAGAAGGAAATATGAATATTAAAGACATGGAACAATAAAAATAATTCACACGTTTTACTCCAAAAAGATTGATGGCAACATTTTCCAGATCTTGGAATCACTCTCTTCTGAGTTCCTGAATTAGGCTAAGATTTCTACTCCCATTTTGAGCCACAGGGTTTCAAGTAGAATCTGTTTGATCAGCTTTACTCCTGACACAGTGTGCCATGCCACTTCACATCTTTCTTGCTTAGACAGATTTCCTGTTGATGACATCATCAGGGAGGACTGTACAGCCATCTGATGCACCAATCTTAAAAAGAAGGTGGGTATTCTACAATATTTAACATTTCCCTCCCCCCCCCCAGGAGTTTTAAGTTTGTGGATCATAAACTGGGAGAAATTACTACAGGCAGATTTCTGGAAAATAATAATTCATCACAGAATTTTCTTTCTGGTATTCCTTTCATAATAATAAGTCAGTGAATTAGCTTTGCTACCTATCAAGAGTGACAGCTGCTGTTTTTAATGGCCCTTCCAGAAAGGATTCTACTATGCTTAACTGTAATGAAATATCTCTTTTATTTACTGAGTGAACTTTTCCCTGTAACCTCTCTTTAAACCCCCTAAAACCACCTTACAAAATACTTAGGGCAAATTCTACTTCAATGTATATTTTCTATTTTGCTACTGAAATATTCTGTAAACACACAATTCTAGCTAACCTGATACAATCAGAGCTTCCCAGTATTTATTTGGAAAGCAGACTTTGCCATCCAGCCCCAGAGCTGGGGTCCATCTCATTCAGTATCTTGCTAACAGCAGCAGCTTAGAGATGAGGTTTTATGAAATGAGAGTGGAAATGAATTCCAGCAGAGAAGACTCCAGGCTGCAAGGAGGGAGCTCCTGAGGAGATGTGAACTACGAATCAAGAAGACAAGGAGAGGAGGAAAGATCATAATTAGCTATAGCTCTAAATGTAACCAGAAGAATTTTTCAATCAATATGGTAAGCTGCTTGTAGCCAATTAAAAGACTGTAAAGTAGGGACAATGCCATATGTAGATTAGGCCAGTCTCATAAAAAGAGCCTTAAAGCAGTGTTGCATAGTTCATGAATTGATTTTCCTTGAAGGCCAAAGAAAAAGGAGCTGCAATAAGCCAGTCCTACAGTAACAAAAGAGGTACCTCAGGGAACTCCATCAGCTGCAGATGGTACAGTCAGGTTTACACATCCTTTTGTTATCAAAGTTTCACCCCACCTCACCAACTTCCAGGGGATCACACTGGTACATGACTATAATGAAGATTCTTCTTCTTTTTTTTTTTTTTTTTTTTTTTTGGTAATTACACTATTTCTGAGCCTAACTAGAGCAATGCAGACCTGGGGAAAAAAATGCACCTCTACCTTCAGCTTAAACTCACTTCTGAATCCTCTCACTTTGCCTTTGACAGCTCCATGGGATACAGCAGCATTTGGAGGAGTCAGGAAACTATCACAGATGCCAGAAGCTGAAGAGTTAAAGCCAGTCTCCTCCAGTGTGTAAGAGAAAGCGTGGAGTCAAGGGAAACACCCAGACATATAGCTGTTGAGACAGGAGCAACATTACAGCCATTAAAATCAAACGTCAAAGAAGGAACAATGCCTATTAGCTTTTAGAAACCCAAAATGAACAGTTCAGCTTTATCAAACAAATGGGTTGCACTATCCAATTACTAACTTCTGATAAGCACCATGTCAATTTTGAAATTGGACTGCTGAGTCTTGTGGAGAAGAGAAAATAAATCTGAGTTATCCACATAACAAGGATAAAAGGAAGCCAAACTATTACAAACCTGACCTAATTACCCAGGCAAATCACTCCCCTTTCAGGAACACTATAAAGCCAGTGAAAACACTGTAGCCTTTGCTGACGAAGCTCTGACCTTGTGTGAGGTCCCTTTCCTCTCCTGTTCAGGTCCCATCTGATCAGAAGCCTTGAGAAGTCCTCTGATTGGGTCCTTCCCTCAAAGCAGTATCATTTGTAGCATCTTTTTGTTTCCTCTGACCCAGGAATATAACAGCAAGGGCTGCAGATGCCCCAGCTGAGTGGGCAGTGGAGGCTGTAGCCTGCAGATCCACCTGCCCCATCCACTGCCCCGAATCAGGCACTGCCACGTAGAGTGGCTGGCAAGAGTGTCAGAGAAAGCCAAGGACATGACCAACAGCCTATCTGCTTTTTGAAGGTGTGTCATGGAAAGAATCACAATAACCTCATAACTGACAGGACAAGTGGTAATGGTTTTAAACTAAAAGAGGAAGATATACTACAGATAAGACCACTTAAGGGTGGGGAGAGCCTGGCCCAGGCTGTCCAGAGAGGTGGTGGCTGCCCCATCCCTGGCACCATTGCAGGGGAGGTTGGCCGGGGCTCTGAGCACCCTGCTCTGGTTGCAGATGGCCCTGCTCCCTGCAGGGGGGTTGCACTGGATGAGCTTGAAAGGTCCCTTCCCACCCAAACCAGTCTATGACTCTAAAACACAGCTGATTTTTGGTTTTGAAAATATGCTTACGTGGTTGAAAGTAAAGCATTATATATATATATATATATATTGTTGTCACATACCTGGATGAAACCTTGAACTAAATAGAGGTGATGCTCCCTTTGCCTTCCTCATATATCCTGCCAAAGCTAAAAGAGGGCACATATCACCAGGGCTATGGCAATATTAAGAAATAAAGCTAATACCTTAGTAGGATTATTTATGAATTTTAAAACACAGAACTGCTTAATGACTTTGCTGACAACCCTAGTAGTGCTAGGAGCAGAAACCACTATAAAGCCCTGCAAGTTCCCTTAGCGGACAGCCATCAACTTTGATCTGTTAAATGGACATTTTATGTCTTGCCTGCTCCCAAACGGGGTATCACAGGTAACATTATGCATCAGTGTCTTAGATGAGCTTTCAGAGCAGATCTTCCCAATGTCTCCACTTACTGTGCTTTCTGTTTCATAATGTGGAAAACTTGAGGCATGTTTGCTTGGTTCCTTCGTTTAAATTATGCTGGAAGATTTTACCAATTTATTCCTGAAAGTTTATTCAAGGTGCCGACGTGCACGCAAACACTTCTTGTGTGGTTCTTTTTCATCTCAGTTTAAAACAAGCATTAAAATCCATGTGTCATCCCCAACCACTAAGCCATCTTTGAGGACTCTCACCTCAAAGATACGTCCCAACCACTCACATTTGTAGTCAAGTAAGAAAGAAAGGACTTCCAAAGAAACCTTCAAATCAGATGGAGAAAGAGCAGAAATCCACCTCAGTTGCAGCTCTGCTGGATGAAGGAATAACAGCATCAATCCTGCATTGGCCTCACCACCCTCCTCTCAAAGATGACTGCACTCAGAGCTGCTGGTGGAGTTGCTCATGCGAATGCTCTCTCACCTGTTTTGGGTAAAATGGCCCTGCAAAGCTTGAACGGCTGGAACAGAAGGTATTTGCTGCTCATCCTGAAATGGGTGAGGGAAAACTCCCACAGGAGCTGCTCCTGCATGGAAGAGCAGCTGCAGATGATCTCTTCAGGTGGTACAGCTGCGCTCAAAGGAGAGCTTGGGTCCACAACAGTAGCAAGGGGAGAAGAGGAAAGCTTAAAAACTAGAAACCTGAATGTGACAGCTCTTGGTGTGGTCTCACTACTTTCTTTTTTGGACCAAGTTGTGCCTGTACCAGCATTTTAATGTTCCCTGCAAAACCCCTCTGGTTGTCAGAGGAACCAGAGCTTTTTAAGTTAAAAGCACAGCCCCAGCCTTGAGTAAAATGTTCTGTTCCTGATGAGCTGGATTCACGTGCATAAGGCCATTGATTCAAAGGGAAAAGCCAGTGTTTAAGAGTTATTAGTAGGTCAATGTAACACATTGAGCTTTCCAGTGCCAATACAATTTCTGGACCCAAAACAGAAGCAATTCAAAAAGGAAACATGGGAAAAAAGAAAACACAAAAAAGGGGGAGCGATAGAAGGCTGTATGCAATTCCTGTCCATGAGTTGTTAAAGAAAAAACATCAAGTGATGACACCATTAAAAATTTCAAGACTTTTCCACCTCTAATTTGTAAGATTCTATGAAAAAAGTAACGTATGTTCCCCCATAGTTTAGAGCTGCTCCAATATATTCACAGATAATATGTGTGGATAAAGGCAAAAGCATTCAACAGCTGGTTTTTAATTAAAAAAATAGGAAATAAGGACTTAAGCAGCATGGACTACAGACAAAACTCTGAAAAGGTTTCAAATACAGAACCTTGCCACTGAAATCTGTCCCGTGTTATAGATATATCTATATAATAGGTATATAGACAAAGACATAGATAATTCTATACTGATAAGCACCCCCATACACATTCATGCACTGCTTTTAGATACAACGATAGCTGTATATCACTCCAAATTCAATGTGGTTGTGTTTTCCACTGCATGAAGTTCTAAAATTTATCTGAAACAAATGTGAGGAATCCTTTCTTTATTATTTTATCACATAAAGACTCTTGTGCCTTTGGAGTAGGAAGCTATTATAAATATATGTCGTAGTGCAGATGAAGAACTTCTCCAATGTCATTAACACGTAGTGAGATTTGTGCATGTACCTTGTATATCTATAACATACATATATAACATAGAGAATGTTTTAGAAATATGCCCTATTATGTCTCATTAAGTCAACCTTGTGTCATTATTTCATATTAGTGTATACAACAGGATTGGCATGCCCAGAAAAGAAGCATCAGAACCATTCCATGTCAGCCAAGAAAATAAAAAAAAAAAAAAAAAGGAATTCTCTATTTTGAAAACTAGGTTAAATACCACATCCTTAATATTTTGAGGGGAAAAAAAAAAAGGTTATATTAGCACCAAAAAATCGTGTGCTGTTTTAAAGTTTGAAGTACCACCTTGAATAAAGCTCTTGTTAAACAAGAAAAAAACCCAACATGACAAAACAAACTTCTGAGTGCATATCTGAGTAGAAGAAGACCAGGAAATGAGAATGAAAATCTCCTGTACCGAGAGAAGGAGGCATTGCTTAAAAGCCTTGTTTTAGAACATCTATAAAAGACTGATTTTTTCTTTCACAAGGAAACATTTTGAAATAAGTCAAGAGTTTACAAAATATTTTTTTCAGGTCCAACATCCTACGCTGCTAGGGGAATGACAATGTAAAACCAGACTGATTTCACTACAGCATTAAGGACGTGTTAAGCACAAATGGAAACATTACTTGTTTTGGGCAGGTCTCACAAATTTCTCAGCATTCCAGAAATGTAGGGCCAAAAGAAAACTCAAAACATCTCCAGCCAACCTTAGTACTAAAAATAGATGAACTCTCTCTAGCTTCTCCCGTGGGTATGGTGGTTTGCCCTGCCTCCAAAAACCAGAAAGAAACAGCATTTGAAAGAAATTTCAGCTGATTGCTCCTTATCCTTCCTCCCCTGACCACAGAAAACAACTGTTCTGTCATTTATACAATGAATCCCAGAAGAGGTGACATTTTACTCCATGTATGAGCTCTTGCAATTATGTGCTGACAGAAGAGTCTTCATTTTAATCTTTTTAGTTTGTCCCTCCCTTTTCTCTTTATAACGAAACCAGCTTTCAAACCCCATCATAAAAGAAAACTCGGAATAGGACTCACCAAAGAATGACTAGGGGAAAAATGAAAGATTCAAGATAGCTTCATGCATAGTCTCCTTAATTGTGTCATTTGGATACTTGAACTGTAATTTTCTCTCCTTCTAATGTTTGACTTTCCTGCTGAATATGCAGCTGTGGCTCAGACCTTGGGCCATCTCCTGCATGTGTCATTCACACCTGTCTTCTGCCAGGTGACTCCTGTTTAGGAGGAGGGGGTGGCTTAGGAACGGTCTGGCTTTGCACAGGTTCTGTGTCTTCAGACAGCAGATCTGAGTGTCTCCCAATGGCCACTGCAGAGGAGGTCGTAACATTGCTAAACGATACAGAAGTAGCCCTCAGTGTCAAAACCTCTTCTGGTGTCAATTCCCACATCTCTGTCACCTTTAACTGAGCAGCCAGAAAGTACCTGTGCTGAGGATCAGGCTCCTCATCTCTAGATTACCAGATAATAATATCCTATCAAGGAGATATAAGAGGGAATCAGAAAAGCTCATCAAAATGTTCAGTGACATGGCAGCAGATTTATGAGAAAAAAAGATGTCATTATAAAGAAGGGGAAAAAAAGAAAAAAAAAAAGGAAAGGTCACATTCATTAGTAAGAAAAAAGGACCTAAAGAAGGTACAGGAGACACAAATATTACAGATCTACCAGCACTTTGGAGTTTTGTTGTTCAGAGAGAGGGAGGTTTTCTTAGGGCATTTAATTACAGTGAGGTACTGCTGCTCTTTATTTTTACATTTTCAATCCTTTTATTATCATAGCAATACATCTTCAGCTGCTTCCTTAAGCATTAACAGCTGATTTATTTAATAAAACCGAGGACTGAGCATCACTGGAAATACTGCTTCCAATGGAATGTTCTCATGCTGTGATTGGTGAAGTGCTAAGTAATTTGCTTTTAATGCTAGCACATACCACTTAGCACTATATTTAACTGAATGATGAAAATCACTCATTTTTCATCCCCTTGCTTAACTGGTGCTCAGCATAATCTATCTACTGTACTGTGAGCCTAGCTCCAGATAGATTCTAATAGACCTTGCTCTCCAATCTACAACAAGCATTTTAATTTTTAATTCATACTTAGGTCTTTATCCTTTAATAGAACAGAACTACAGATGGGGAGTATGTTTTAGATAATAAGAGCACAGTAGGTACCCAGGGAAACTACACCACTAAAAGGATTCTTTATTTACACTTTTCAGTAATGACTACATATATATAGCTACACGGGAGAAAATTGTTGTAAAGGAACACGGCGTAGACAGGCAATTACTATCCAACTATAACTGAGTGTTACGGATGACGTTGCTGGTAAGAGCATTTCAGAAACTGATTTCAAAGTCGATGTCACCCCACGTGTATGTTGACCAACAACCATGGGAATCCATACGATGTAAGGAACCAAAATGAATAGTTAGCAGGCAACATTTTCAGCGCAAATGGAAGGTGAGTTTATTTAATATTTAAGAATACTTCAAATTCTACTTCGAATTCAGCTTTCAAGAGTTATGTCCTGTTGCAGAATTGTGTATCTCAGATCAGGTGCAAGCCAGTGGAGACAGGCTAACATAACCAGAGGATTTAAAGGGGTCAACCAAGTCCTTCATGCTGAACAAAACCTCAGGACCAGATGCACATTTGTTAGAAAAATCAGCACAGTCCTATCAGAAGGGGACAGTGCGGCGGCTCCACACATAAACTCCATCTTGCCAGCAGACTAAGTAAGAGCCTGGTACCAATACCAAAGTCAAAATGGGATCTCTCAACTCACTGGTGAGAAACCTAGGTTATGATTGCCTAAAAGGATTTTTTACCATTTCATTCAGTCACGTTCAGAGCCAAAACCGAGGCCACGAAAATGCAGAGTATGACACTGCCCATGACGTGATGTCTTCTTGGTACCATCACCCAGAAATTGCAGTAGGTTACAGATCGCCACCTTTACTCATAGCAGAGGACAGTCACATACACCAGCAAGCCCAGTGACCTCCACTGCATGGTCTGAGTCATTCACTCACTGTGGCATTACCCCAGCATCTGGGCTAATTGCACACACATCAATTAAAAACAAATTTTTTTCCACAGCATCTGGGGTTATTGTTGAAAAGCAAAACTCTGCTCTGGTAGAAAAAATCCACAGAAAATTTCTGGGTCTGAAGGTTTTTCCTCTTTTTTTTTTTCTTTCCCCCAAATTATCTACAATAGCTTAAAATGTCAACATGCAAAGCATACATTAAAAAGGCAATTTTATTCCTGTTATGACAGAGAACAGTCATCTAAGCAATATCTGATGCAATAGAAACCACAGAATTCACATCACTTCTTGTAGATATGCAGAAGATTTTGAACACCATTTCCATCTGGGTGTAACTCAAACACACACCCACACGCACACCAATCAATTAAGGGGAGGGGGGAAAGTGGATTGTTATCTTGCAAACCCAAAGAGAAACTGTTTTCAGGAGTGACATTTAAACCACCAGGTTACCACCTAATGTCATTTAATGATTATTCAGATGGATGAGAACCATAGATTGAAGTATTAAAATTGATCAACAATGTTCAAGATATTGGGAAAGATTAGGCAAAGCTAAACTCATCTGAAAAAGTCTTGCAGTACCAGGGTGAACAAAGGGACCGCAGAAAAGCATCCGTGTTGGAGAAATTTCACTGATTGCTCTGCTAATTGATTGCAATGTTCTACATCAATGCTGCAGAATAGTAGGATGATAAAACTCTTCCCTTTTCCCTCTTCATTTTCAGGACAAAAAGGTTCCTACTACAGGGAAGACCAAGAGCCAGGGCACTGGAAGTCTCCCCTCTATTTCTGCATTTGCCTCTGCCTTTGGTGACCTTGGACAAATGACTTCACCTTTCTTGACTTTTTTTTCCCCTTCCCACCTTCTCCTTCTGTTGTCTCTTGTAGTCCTTGCCTCTGAAGCATGGGCTTAATTTCTGATGCCTTTGTATGAAGCCAAACAGAATAGGCACTGACTGGTTTGAACTAATGAGCAATACCTTACTACTGCTAAGAAAGCATGAGGAGAACCTCCAGGTTGCTTTAAGATGCTGAAGCTCCCAGGGAAGCAGGTCTGACCAACATTAAGACCCCGGCAAAATGGTCTTCTCTAGGAGCTTGTGAATTTTGCAGCCTGTTGGGACTTGGCTGCAGAACTGGTGGCACGAAGCCACCATTGTTCCTCTTCTGGGCATCTTTGCAGCCTTACAATTACAATAGTGTTGTGCTTTGAACAATTACTGAAAACGCTGTCGATGGTTTAGGCACAAAACTTGGAAGGCAAATCAGCAACATTTTCCCCACCAGCACTAGCAGGTACCAACAAATCCGAAAAAGCAGGAACAGGCAAACCTGAGAAATCTAAGAATGTCCTGCTATTTAGAAGGAAAAGAAATTTGATTTTAAGAAATAACTCTATCTGCATTGCCTGATCTGTGATCTGATCCAGTGAGCTCACCACACTCAAGAGCTTGTTGAAACCTCAGCAGAGTGACGAACGAAGGACAACTCTACGCACAGCGGCGTGGACCTCAGAGCCATAAATCCTGTCGGGCAGTAGCCACACCATGGACGTGGATCAGGACATAAACAACTCCGTGGACTATGCGTTACTGCAGGAATTCGCTCTTGTCGGAGACAACAGGATTTCCTTGAGATTAGAAAAAAAGATGTAGAGAAAGACACGATGTAAATAAACAAACGGGTGACTGTACCAATGACCACCCTCCTCCAACGAGAGGGCTACAGGAGCAAGAGCCCATACACTAAATTTATCAATTTTCCTTTGTAGAACTGTGTCTTGTGTGCTGATGTGAACTTCCTGAGGTTTCTCTGTCAGCAGACAGGATTATTGGGGATTTAAAAGTAACACAAAAAAAGTGCTTTTAACTGAACTTTACTCCTCAGAGGACATCAGAAAACTGACAGTGATGGGACTCAGTTAAGTGTAGGGATCCAGTGGAACCAGACTCAGGACACCCGGTGTGTTCTGTAGTTCTCTTACACACTGATACTACCCGTGATCAGCAGCAACTTCTCTTAGCAACTTGAGGTGTACACGGGCAGGTTCCACTCTGCGTGTACTTCTCCAGGTGCTGGGAGGGGTCCAGTGGCTCTCAGCACACAGTGGAAAACACAATGCAAGGCTGAGACATTGGGACTTCCACACTCAGACCAGTATGTGCAGCCACATACCTGTCTGTAGCTGATTTCAGCTTGCCCTCAGCACACTTTAAACCCCAGTTTGCTCTGGATTGTGCTGCTGTACTGAGCTTCTGAATGGAAAGTGTGGCAGTGTTTGGGTGAATAACATCTCTTCAGCCTTCAGGACCTTTGCAAGAGACCCATGAAACTACTTGAGGGCAAAGACCCACTGGAAAACACAACTGTGACATTTCAGCCCTAACTGATCTCATCCTGGTCTTTCCAAGCAAAATTGTGTTTTCAAATTCTCTGTTTTCTTCTACTCCTCACATGATTCAGGTATCAGCATTGCTCTTCAGCTCAGTTCAGAAACTGAATCATAGAATGGCAGGGGTTGGAAGGGACCTCTGAAGATCATCAAGTACAACCCCCCCTTGACAACTCAGGAACACCCAGGGCAGGCCAAACAGGAACCCAGGTGGGGTTGGAATGTCTCCAGAGGAGAAGACCCCACAACATCCCTGGGCAGCCTGTTCCAGGCTCTGTCACCCTCACAGGGAAGTTTTTCTTCCTGTTGAGGTGGAACTTCCCGTGTTTCACCTTGCGACCGTTACCTCTCATCCTATCCCAGGGCACCACCAAAAAGAGCCTGGCCCCTTCTCCTTGACCCCCACCCTGCAGATATTTGTAAACATTCATCAGATCCCCTCTCAGGCTTCTCTTCTCCAGGCGAAACAACCCCAGGGCTCTCAGCCTTTCCAGTCCCTTCATCCTCTTCAAAGCTTTCCACTGCAGTCCCTCTAGCCCAGAATGGGACACAACACTCCAGATGCAGTCTCACTAGCAGAGGGGGAGGAGAACCTCCCTTGACCTCCCTTCAGTATTACTGAAAATAATACCTTTCCACCTTGCTGGGCTCTTTTTCCTCTCCCTCAGCTTGGTAGGTGAGGACACATGCAGCACATTGTCCACTTCATTTACGTGCTCCTGGGCTGTGCTCATTTCATTACACAAAAGACTTTCCCCAGCGACATCACCAAACACCTGGAAAACAGAAGGGACAAACACAACGTATAATCACGGCAGCATTCAGTGCAGCAGCAGGGGGAATGTAGATGACTTTGATTACACTTCCCCAAGTCTCCCCTCTTCCTTTCAAAATATTGCGGCTTAGAAGCTTCTGTGTGTGTGAAATTTTATTCTGTCATACTAATAACCCAGCTTTACAGCAGCTTACAGTTTAGCTTTCATGGTTCAGTTCCACTCCTAGGCTTATAACAATTTTTCTAACAGTTCTGCCAAAATATTATAAAGTAAAAGTTACTGTAAATGTATTCACTAATACAGATAGAGCAGTGAGATTAGCAATTTAAACACATGTGAAATGTGAATTCGCCTAATTTTTCTCACTCTAAACGCTTTAGTAAAACAGTGGAATGGGGATTTTTACGCCCGTTGCTTTTAATAATTTCTCCTTATGATGTTCTTGACACATGGAGAAGATTTGAGTGAATAAAGAATGGACCTTCAAAGAAGAAAAATTATGGCCATGAGGAGGAGTTGATGTGTTATAGGACTGGAAAGTGGTTATAAATCCAAGACATCAGATGCAGCTCAGTTCATTAGCAGTTACCACATCACATGTCAGATCCTCAGCTTGTGTCATCTGGGTGGCATTTTGCACAACAGTGCCCTGGCTCCGGCTGTCTTCGCTTTCTGGAGTGCCCATGTAAGAGAAATTCTGCTCAGATGAATGTGAGCAGAAATCAAATTTCAGATGCTAAGAAGTAACAGAGCCTCAGCTCAAATGTTAACACAGAAACATGTCTCTCCAGTAACACCATAATGCTTTAATAAATTTCACTATTCTCAACCTGACTTAGCGCAGCTGTAAAATCGTACAAACACTGGTTTACACACAGGAATAATCTCTAATTTCTATCGTAGTTTTGTGTACTTTTATAATCTGTCTGATGAAGCATCTGAAAATCTTTGTTGTACTTTTGGGTTTGCTACCCTGTGAAGCTGAGAAGCGCTGTTACCCCTGGAACGGGGCATACAGGCAATGCAGGAGATACTCCCCACATCCCATCAAAAACTATTATTGGTCTTGTGCATCCTCCACTCTAGGCAAGCTTCTTCATACCAGGCTACTCTTTCTCCTTAGCTAGGCACCACTTACACAGAACACCTGCTACTTTCTTTTTGGTTTTAGTCTTTTACACTAAGAGATAGTCCAGTTTCAGACTGTCCTAAGCTGTTTCTCTCAGGGCATAAATGATCTTCAGGGCAAGTCAAACAGAGATGCTTCCTAGCAGGGCTTCATAGCAATGCTTTTGTAATACACAACGTCAAGAAGAAGGAAAGGGAGGGCCTACAGCATCAGTGAGCTGACAGAAGCAGCAACATGTTTCCTGTCAAAAAAAAAAGTAGAAGTATCATCAGAGTATACCTGGAGATTTCAGCCTGATTTCCCAGAAGTCAGAACACTAATTTCATAGAATCATAGGATCATTTAGCTTGGAAGAGACCCTGAAGATCACTGAGTACAAATGTTAAAACACTGCCAAGTCCACCACTAACCCCTGTCCCTCAGCACCACATCTCCACAGCTTTTCAATCCCTCCAGGGATGGGGACTCCACCTCTGCCCTGGGCAGCCTGGGCCAGCCTTTGACAACGCTAGAAGGGAAGAAATTGTTCCCGAGCTCCAATGTAAACCTCCCCTGGGGCAACTTGAGCAATTCCCTCTTGTCCTGTCTCCTGTTCCTTGGGAGCAGAGCCCAACCCCCCTGGCTCCAACCTCCTGTCAGGGAGCTGTCAAGAGCCAGAAGGTCTCCCCTGAGCCTCCTCTCCAGGCTCAACAACTCCAGGTCCCTCAGCTGCTTCTCACAAGACCTGTTTTTATACAAAAAAAGAAGATACAGGCGGTATTTAGAGTCCACTAGAAAAGCCTCTCCATTGGTGTTGGTTAAAACATACCAAAAGCTCTTCCTAATCTGATCGTTGACATACCCAGCGTGCCTGACCAAAGCAACAGAAACCCTTTGCTACACTTAAGGTGCCATCATTTACTTCTGTTCTTTAAATTGAAGCTTGTACGGATATGTCAGATTTTGAGGCTCGATCAGTTGTTGTGCAGAGTTCTGCTCTTTAAATTAAAGTCCAAGTTGTTGTTTCTGGGACTGACTTAATAGCAGTAACCTTACGGTTAATCAACCGTGTGGTAAAGTTCACTGTGCACTTACTGCAGTGTAATTATAAAGTGAGCAAAAATATAATTGATGCATTTTGTCAATCTGTGTAGCTGCAAGGTACTTTTTCAAAAGGTTATTTTTTTTAATTTTTATTCGGATAAATTAAGTTAATGCTGTTTTGGCAATTATCCTTTGACTTCAGAGGTTTTACTGCTGATTCAGGTAAAACTACATGACAGATGAATAAAGATTATAAGCATTTTAAGAGTAGAAAGTACCTTCTGGAGCAATCAGCAGCTCTACCCTCGCAGTGTAAAGTCATTCAGAAAAATCACTGAAAATACACCAAATCTGGGTGTTTGAAGCAGGCTGGAACCGACAGCGAAGCATTTCAATACAAAACAGCACTTCTAAAGCACCCCTTAGTCATCGGCACCGATGTCTGTTGTACAGCACAACCACAACGTTTTTCCCATGAGCATTGGCTCAGACTGAACGGATACGGCTTGGATTTGATCCCATTCCTCCTGTGAACATCTGAAGGAAACAGCTATAACTCCTCAGGCCTCCATGGAAAAATAAATGTAAATATCCATGCCCATAAAATATTTGTGTATGTGTTGGCTAGGTGGGTACCTCTTGCTCCTCATCCTGTGTTCTCTATCAGTAATAAAGAAGCCAGCATGATTTTAAATTGCACATTCATAGACAGAACAAGGTTATAAAGCTGCAGTGTAGGGATTTCAATCATTTTCTGGACATCTGAAAGCCTGTGCATCCAGCTAAGAGCCAGTGGTGAATCTATCTCATTGCTTTCCTGCTTCTTCTATCAGGCTGCAGCCTCCACCACGGACTAGCAGGATATGGCCTCTGGATGAAAATACATCTTTTTCCCCCTGGCTCTGTGAGTTTTCTGGGATCTGGAGGAAAATAGAGAGGGAAGAACTGGCCACACACTGCAAAGCTGCCTCCTGCGTTTCCACCCTGCTGCACGCAACAGCACAGTCTTGACTGTAGTTGATAACAGATTAATAATTAATAGACACAGTTTCCATTCAAGACTGCATCTCAATTTAATGAAATAAAGGCCTTAATCTTAGAGATGAAAGTGTAAACAACCTGAAACAGAAGGTATGGGGATGTAACCTCTCCTCAGCTGAGACACAGTGTGCGCGTCCTCTTCCTCTGCAGCAATGGGGTTGGCTTAGTCATCACAAGAGCAAGGAGCAACAGAACAGGTCCATCTCAGGACAGGATTCACATGTCATTTAGGAGATGAGCTGGGTCAATTTAAGAAAAAAGTACAAAAATGCAAGATTTCTCCTGGAAAACTCTTTTTTTCCTGTTCTCACTTGACGAGAGTCACCTGGACAATTATTTTATTTCTTAAATTGATTAGCTTTAATTGAATTTAATTGACCTGGTCTAGGTGGTCCTGCTCCAGCAGGGGGGTTGGACCTTTCAAGGTCCTTTCCAACCCCTACCATTCTGTGAATTACAGCATTAAAGGAGAAAGGTATACTGGTAAGGCTAACTTAAACCAGCCCAGTTTACTTCTCATTTGCAGAGGAACTAGCAGCACTACTCTGACCCCTCAACTAAAAAGCTTTATATTTGCAGCCAACACTGGTTTGATTGCCTGTGTCCACGGGAGCATCCCTTAGCTGACTTTTATCGTGTATGATCCCAACTGAATCTCAATGCACGTTGAGAGGGATCATCCTCCTGCCGACCACAGTTGGGAAATACTACTTGTCTTCAATTAGATCTCAGAATTAGGTGGAAGGTAGACCTGGAAAAAGCCACGCTCAAGATACATGCATAAACTGCACTGGAGTCAATCGTATGGCTTATGCACGTAGGAGGAAAAAAAACCCAACACAGCCCAATATTCACAGTAACATTGCATATATAAAAAGAATTTGTGGAATTAGGAATAAAACATGAGGCAATTTGTTGACTTGCCCAGGGAGTCTATGGGAGCGACAAATGTGTAGATTATTCCGAGGTTGTTTTTTCGTGTCGTTATCAGATCTGAGAACTGTATATAAAAGCATGCAGTCCTTCACATGCTAAAAGTATAGTTTGCTCAAACAATTGTAAAATATTCAGTATTCTTAAGATTAAATATCTGGATATTGCTTCTGAAGGAACAGCTGTCAGCTTAAATCTAAAGTCTAGTTTGTTTACTGGCTGTATTTTATATCTGTTAGAAAATGACACCAAATGGCAATAAAATTGTTGTAAGTATTCTACTGGGGAATATAAATGCCCTTTGGTTACAGTGTACATATCTTTATACATAATTCCAGTATATTTTCTCTAGAATTATGTTAAATATGTAAAAAGCCTTTTCTCATAAAGGTAAAAATGCTAGATGTTTCCAAGCTGTAATTTAGCATTAGTGTCAAGATTGCTTCAGAAAATAAGCCTCGGTTACTGTTTCATTCTTTTTAAGTGTCACTCAGCATACCGTATCTGATCTTGTATTCAAAATAAACTTATATGATTTTTTATTCACTTTTCCAGAAGAGCAAGAGAGTTTAGACACAATTTATAGCATCTGGATTGATGTAAATAGCTTAAACTAAGTAATTGTCTACTCACCTATGCTGTCTTATCCTATTACTAGTAGGTACTTTTCAAGTAATTAGGGAAAACAGATCTCTTTTATCCAGTTAGTTTAAATTGGATGAATCCTTGACATTTCTGTAGGTTTATTTGATAGATAAAATCACACTATACACAAACTTCCTCTACAATGCCAAGGTTCACTAGGCCTATAATAAGGAACTGATTTTGTTGCTAAGTTAAAGTGACTTATCTTTGCCCTTTTAATAAGAAATCAGCTCCAGTCAGCAAAAGTTGAGATAAAAATCACCAAGTTGGTATTATCACCATGTAGACAGCAAACACATACCACTATCATTAACTTTTCTGTGCATGGATTTCAAATGTGTTTCAAATGCTAGAACTCAATAATTTCCTGTATATTACAATAACATAAGATTAATGAATAAGGAAAAGCATGAAAAGTGATTTATTTTAGGAAGGTCATTCCTTGGTTAGCCAACACTTAAATTGAATACTATAAAGGAGAAATATATTATAGGTAAAGAGGAAAATGGGTTTTACTGCACGTGAATTCTTTGAGTTTTACAATGCTTATGATAAAAGGACTGCACTTACATTTTTAACCTCTATAATTTTTATGCTGCACATTTTTTTTTTTTTAAACAAATCTTTTTATTTAACATTTCTAGGGCAATTTATACATCTCACCTTGGACTTAACGTTCCTTTTAATACAGCTATTTTTGCCTCATGCTTATGAAACCTATAAAACTTCTTTTCATACCAGACATGAAATTTCTAGTCATACCAGCAAAGTTGGACCTTTAATGGGAATACCATGCTTAAAAAATAAGTGTTTTAAAGAAGTTATTGCACAGAGAGACATTTATTCCTGGTTAGTATGCTCCTGCACACAGCACTTACAAACTGGCCCTACTTAGTGTAAAAAAAAAAAAAAAGTATTATTAAAGGGAGTGTTTTGGCTCCTTGGCTTAAATGAAGTTCACACTTAAGTGCTTTGCTGAATTAAGTCTACAGGAAAATTTTGTTTTCACTGAAGTAAAAAAAAGGAGGATGAGGTTGTGTCATAGAATCACAGAATGGTTTGGGTTGGAAGGGACCTTAGAGATCATCTCTTTCCAACCCCCCTGCCATGGGCAGGGACACCTCCCACTAGCCCAGGTTGCTCAAAGCCCCATCCAACCTGGTCTTAAACACATCCAGTGATGGAGCATCCACAGCTTCCCTGGGCAACCTGTGCCAGTGTCTCACCACCCTCAGTGAAGAACTTCTTCCTAATTTCCAATCTAAATCTACCCTCTTCCAGTCTGAAGCCACCACCCCTCATCTACAAGCCCTTGTAAAAAGGTCACCAAGGGGGAGACCATGGGAACGCATCCTTTCTCTCTCAGAAATACAGAGGGGATTGAGGAACTGAATCAGTGCACTGCATTAAGATTGTCTCAGGTGTTCAAAGCTCCTCCAACAGCCCTGGGGAAGCTGAATGAAAACTCACAACTGAAAAGCTGAGAACTTCACTGGGGAAAAAACATTCTGCAAAGAAGAGCTGTTGTTTGCAACAGGCTGAAAGTAGGAATGGGGCAGCACTGATGACATGGAAAAGTTGTTGTAGCAAAAATCTAGCCAGTGATATGTACGAGGAGCTTCTTTAACAGACTTAGGCACGGACCTGGATTTGCTGGTTTCTTTGTTTCAATAATTAAGTTCTACTTCATGTAGGCCACATGCCTCCTCTTGTTTTCCTTGGCCAGCTCTAACGCTCTGGTGTCTTCACTCTGGTGAATCACAAGTTCCCAAGGCAGAAAATTAAGTTTGGATTCCTTGAGGACAGTTTCCTTTAAATTAAATTTTCTTTTAAAAGCCAAGTAGGGCAAAGATATTAAGAATAAAATCTTTTAATGAAAAAAACGGCTGTGAAATATTAACCAAAGAAGCAGCAACAATGTTTGCCTCATGCTGGAAAGATGTATTTGAACCTTCACCTTAGAGGTAAAAACTTTGTACTTCAGCATCATTTGTGCCAGTTTTCTGTTAGACCTCTGTGGGGATGCTCCCACTTCTTATCTGGGTAGGTAATTCTTTCATTCTACTTTCTCTTAGATGCCAAATTTTTTTTAGTGGTCTCTCAACACAAAACCAAAGGCCACAAGAAAATGCACATCTTCTAAGCAATCAGAACAAAAATGACACTGCAATGAACAAAATGCAGCCTATGAAACCAGTCGTGGGCAACACTTCTTTTTTAATACCATCCTGTCTTGTCTTTTAGTGCACAAGCAGCTAAAGATCTGACAACACCCAGGATTCAATCTAGAACTTGCAAGATGCCAGTAAGTCATCTAACTGTGCCTCAGCTCTGTGTGTCTGAGGAAGAGATAAGGGATAGCTGTACAATAAATGTGCACAATACTTACATGGTATATTATTATATAATAATTCCTGCGTAGAATGACCTTGTGTGGTTCTAAGGAATACATATATTTATAAATAATCTCTATGTGTGTAGTTTCAATGCATATCTTAGGTAATTGCCTTTAAATGGCTCTATAAACAATACTAAATTGCTACTTAGCACTGCAAATGCATTAACTGATTGATTTTACACTACTGTTTAGGAGTGAGGTCTCCCTCTGGAAGATTTCAGCGTGTATTTCGTGCAGGGTCAGGCAAGACTGTTCTCCAGTTTTGACACTGACCTACTGCTGAAGTGCACCCCCTTTGCCTTCAAAACCTGCAGGTGAGGAGCCTGCTTGGACCTACCTCAACAATAGCCCCATCAGGTAGCCTGAGGAAGTGCCTGTAGAGCTCCTGGAAGCCACTGAGGTGAACAGTGTAGACAGAGATGCGAACGGTGGTGTCACCTCTCGAGGTGGCTGGGGAACCTGGGATTTCATCCTGGTGCTGGAGGTCACAGCTGGAGACACCAGCCTGGCTGGCGTGGTCCTTCCAGATGTAATCAGACACTGCCACCTAGTGAGACAGAAGCCCCCCCCTAAACACACAGGCACATGCAGAGAGCGTGTGTGTGCCCCCCCACCCCTCACCAAAGGAACATATTTAATTAACTTCTGGCAAGAGCTTAACCGATTTAAAATGATTTTACAATAAATCTGCAAAGCCTGTGCCATATGCGGTGCTCACACACGGTCCTCGACTACAGATTTTTTTTATGACATAGATCTAAATAGAGGAGAAAGACAAATCCCTGGTGTATATTCCATAAAGTTAATTCTGCACAGATGAAGCTGTAATTGACTCCTGTATTAACCAAAAGTAGGGAGATCAAGCAGGGCAGCTTAAACAATAAAATGGCAATGCTGATTAAAAATAAGAGAAATCTTCCTGAGAATTTTGCCAACAAGCATTTGTATTTCTCTTCTCTTTGTGAAGCCTTTGAGCCGGGACCCACGAGCGCTTTTCCATCTCTGATAGCTGTGTAGTATTAAAATAACCTTTGTGCTGCTGACTGAATTGTAGATGAGGCAGAGTAAATAAGGTGGATTTTAGCGTGCTGTACAAAGCCAGTTTATTGACACACTTACCTAGTTTCCTGGTTTGCTCTGAACACGTTCGCTCGGGTAGGTTTTGTACCTCCCTGTGTCAGTCGGAATTTCCATTTAACCTTTTTCATGTTAATTCTTTACACAGGCTGAGCACGACTCAAGAGTTCAGATGGATCATAGCACACAGTTTAAGCACCCCTTTATCCTTAACTAGAACGGATGATGAGGAGCATTATTTTTATACTCCTGCTGAAGTTCAAGCTTTTTAACCCTTCACTTTTGCAAGACCTCCGTGTCACTCATTTTCTCCCAGGAGATGCTACTCCTGTTTGCAGTAGGAAGGCATTGGTGATGTTGTTATTATCCTTACAATCCACCACCATGGTCTTCCCAAACACTTAACGTGGAAAAAAGAACTCAGTAACTCTTTTCCTTGGTCCAGCAAAGACCTTTTCCTTCAAGAAAATATATTACACCGGCTGAAATGATTGGAACTCACCCATGAAGCCAGCCATAGAAAGCCTCCAATTTAAGATAGGTGCATCAAAACTGGTTTCCTTTGGCACAGTTTTGCTTTTTCTTTGCCTTGTGATAGGATGAGGGGTAATGGATTCAAGCTGGAGTACAGGAAGTTCCACCTCAAAGTGAGGAAGAACTTCTTTACTGTAAGGGTCATAGAGCATTGGAACAGACTCCCCAGAGAGGTTACGGAGTCTCCTCTGGAGACTTTCCATCCTGTCTGGATGCATTTCTGAGTGACCTGCTCTAGTTTTGTCCTGCTCTGGCAGGGGTGTTGGACTCTGACCTTCGGAGGTCACTTCCAACCCCAACCAGTCTGTGATTCTGTGAAATTAAGAGCTCAGGTTCTTACAAGAGACCCCCAAATCACCAGATAAAAGTCCCTCCGTCTGTGTCCCCCCCCAGCTTGGGCTAAATTAGATTTAGCTCAGTTTGCTTGTGTTCCAGTTCACATCTGCTCAGCTGTTCTTAGGCACTACGAGAGTTTGGCAAAGTGTGCCAAACGCTCCGATCCCGGCACGCACTCTGCTACTCTGAGCAACCGCCTTAGGAGAGGACTAGTTTCAGGTGAGTTAAGAAAGCAAGAACACGCGCTGAAGATTATCTCCAACTCTCTTCCAGGAATGACAGAACAATAGGAAAGTTCACTTTAGTGCCAGCCTTCATTTGTATCAGTACTATATGATTTTATACATTTTAAAACAAGGAAAGACCACCTGGAATTTAAGGTAAAATATGCAAAGTCTGAATTTCCTGCATCAAAGTCTTGGGGGTTAAAAGGCTTTCACTCAGAACAACTTGTTAGGAACAGGCAGCAGCTACAAGGATAGGACAAGCCCTGCATTTTCATCACAGAATGTTAGGGGTTGGAAGGGATCTTTGAAGATTGAGTCCAACCCCAACACAAGTGAGTCTTACACACCTGCCATATGCAGTTGCATCCTAAGAATTAAGGTGGCTGATGCTCTCATGAAAGCAGAAAAGCAGCTTCAGTAGGGACAGTGTTGGCCAGAGCAGGAACAAGCAGCTGCAAAAGCCTGTGAAATGGGACCAAAGCCCCCACCGCAGTTGCTCTCCTCTCTCATCCCAGTGTCTCACAACTGAGAGCTCTGACCTGGGCAATCAACAACACCAAGCCCTTTCTGGCCTTGTGTCTTCTGCCTGATCTATGGCTTTGGGGAAGAGAAACAGCCAGGAGAGCCAGCTCAGAAACTCATTCTGCTGCGGATCCACACAGCAAACGGGACGATCTCTGTTGTTACCCTCCTTCTAGACTAGAGACAACTCCCCTGTACTGCTCGCTTTTTTTCCTCAAAGTATTTTCCTCTCTCATGAATCAATCCTACACGTTCCCCTGCTTCTTCTCTGACCTTCATCTTAGCCCACTTTCACTAAATCTGCTTGTCCTTCTTTAGTGTTTGTCCCTACCAACAAGCAGGGGGGTTTATTTACCATGTGTTTTGCAAGCCATGGATCAACACCACATCCTTCTCTGCAGCTCCGTTACACCTGTTTGAGCTGGGAGATATGGGGACAAAGATACATGTGCTGTGCTTCTCCAGCACAGAGGACAGCATGGACCATAAACTACCTTCACACAAGTAACCTACCATATATCTTTTCTATCAGTGCCAGAGCTGAGAGTAATTTACAGCACATAATTACCATGCTGGAAGGCAAAGCCACGTCACTCAAACCTTTGTGCTTGAGTAAATCTTCACCTTGCCAGAGTGAAGACCTCCATCAGAGTTCCCCACTCTGGATACCATCTCTGTGGCACCATATCCATCCCGGACCAGGCACAGCATCAGAAGCCTCCGCCTTGACACCCACCCTGAGAACAGGCAGATCTGCAGGGTCATGGGAGTCAACACCTCAGCTGTTGTCACCTTTCAAAATCTGTCAAAGTCCCTCAGGATGTTTATGAGAGTAGCCAAGAGAACATGACAAAACTGATTGGCATGTCCTCCCCTCCCTAAAAGCACAGAGTGAACAAGCACCACCAAAACTGATAGTGCTGTGGAGTTGCATCGCGTTGGGCGGAGTTAGGCACAAGTAGAATGGGATGCTTGGCTGGAGCATCACTCATTGCCCCTTCCTCCAAGTCATCTGGTAGCGTGAATTTACCTGAAAGCAGATGAATAGAACAGCTGAAAACCAACCCTGGGAAAGAGCAGTGCTGGGGGTGGCTGTGGATTTAGACACCCCAGCTCTGAAGGGCTCTTCAACTCCAACTCCCTCCTTGCCAGCACCAACTTAAAGTATTTGGCAGACAGATGTCCACCGCCTTAAAACATTCCAAACGCATTTCTGTGACGTGATAGGTCACTAGAGAGCTGCTGAAGCCTGCATAACCTGAAGTAAGCTCCCAAAGTAAACTCTGCTGTCATCTGAAATTTCTATCATTAAGTTAATCAAAAATGTCCATTCATTTCTACAGGAATCCAATATGAGTTAATAAATCCAGCGAGACAGGCTAGTCAAGAGACTGTGCATATAGGACATGTCAGAGAACTGAAGTTAGCTATGATCTAGATTCACAAGGGCTGACAAGAAACCACAAAATGCCAGAGCAGTGTACAGTAATCCTTAAATGAAATTCATCTTTCAGCAGAAAAACACATTAAGGATTGTAATTCAATGATAAAAGAGGCAGGCCGGAACAGGTTCAAATGCTGAATATTTCACAGTGTAACTTAATTAAAGCAGGAGTGCGAGGCTGTTAATCGCTTTATAATAGTTCAGCTTGAAATGAGGCCTGGTGTGAATGCCCTTGTAGTTTATTTGTTTATGTTATCATCTCAAAACGTTACACTGGCCTAGCGCAAAGATAACAGTTTTCACTGGTCCTCACCTCGTTGGTTTTTCCTCCTTTCAGTCCTCCTGCCTTTGTGCCAGGATGCAAAGGGAAGAACTGGGAGGAAGGGTCAGAAATTTAGGTCAGATCAGATGATTTAGTAAGTCTCGGGGGGGTTTAAGGGTTATTAATAATTTTAATACCTTCTTCCTTGACAACAATAATTTCTGTCATTGCTCCTTTAACGTAGAGCGTGACGTAAAAATACACGGCCTTTGGAAGGAATGGAACACACTTCTCATGTAGAAGAGGTAAATTATGTCACCCTTTGGAAATTACAGTACCTAACCTAGAACAAGAGCCAAAAATACATTTGAAAGTACAAATACAAATGTACTCTGCTGTATAACTATATCGTGCCATAACCAAGCGTATAGAAATTTGGTATTGAAGTAGAACACGGTGACATTTTAAGTGCACACATATTAATAAATGTGTCTTTATAAAAATATTGT
>JANHGN010001385.1:0-12335 GCA_024605025.1 Megaceryle maxima | reverse complement strand
GAAAGGAGTGGATTTAGATTAGAAATAAGGAGGAAGTTCTTTACCACAAGAGTGGTGGAACACTGGAACAGGTTGCCCAGGTAGGTGGTTGAGGCCCCATCCCGGGAGATATTCAAGGTGGAGCTTGATGGAGCTCTGAGCAACCTGCTCTAGTTGAGGATGTCCCTGCTTTCAGCAGGGGGGTTGGACTAGATAACCTCTAGAGGTCCCTTCCAACCCAGACATTTCTATGTTTCTATGTTTCTATGATGGCTGCATCTGGTTTAAGTTACACTCTGAGGAGACAAACAACATAGATAAGGGCTAGAAATCTTTTTCAACAGCTAAGGGATAATTGAGCATATGCCAACCAAAACATAGCTGCTATGCAAATGTGGCTGTAAGCCAATTATTTTACTCCATAAATAGTGGACATCCCCAGGGTCCATTGAGCTCCTCTGCACAGAAGTGGACTACACATCTCTTTGAGTAATGATGCCTCTTAAGGTTACTCCTCAAGGTTGAGAGAATCCTGATGGCATCAGAAACTCAGTAAGTGAATTTGGAATAAGAGCATTGAAACTTTGAAATCTTAGTTAAGTGTTATAAAGGATTGATAGTGCATGTATAATCCTTTGGACATAAACTATTGACTGAGTCTGGCACTGGGACTGGATCCAGCCACACATAGATTCCCCTCTGAGAAATTTAGAAAGCAAAAGGGTGTTTTCTGCACAGGAGGTTGTCCCTGGCTGTTTTGTTTGTCCCTGTCCTCTATGCAGTAAATAATCAAGTGTACCTTGCCATCAAATCTTGCTAAACTACTCTTGCATTTATTATAAAAATTTGTTAAACCACTGTTCTGTAATAAACACATTGCTACTTCTTTCTTACAAGTGAAGTGTATTACTCCATCCATGACACTCATGGAAAAAAAAAGAAAAAGTTGAGGACATATTTACTTTGTCACAAATAATACCTTTAGGTGCAATAACTCATGCACATTTATTTGACTCAAAGTGGTTATACAACAGTTCATCTGAGGTCTGACCTTAGTGCCTTATGCATTCTGGCACTTAAAATCTTTTAGATGTCATCTACAAAACATGTAGGAGGAATACACATCATCATCAGAGCATATATTAGTGTTGAAGGAGACATTTTTTTTTCAGAAACATCAAGGTCCTTAACACAAACACCTTTGTGCAAACTGTACTTCCTTGTGTGTTGCCCACCAGTGCAGATGAATTACATCTCTGTTATATTTCTTCAGGATATTTGAATTTACAGAAATGTGTCTTCTAAACAAATTGTTGGTTTGGTTTGGTTAGCTTTTGTTTTGTTTTGTTTTGGTTTTTTGTTTTGTTTTGTTTTGTTCTGTTTTGTGGAGTTTTTTTGTTTGTTTCTTTTCTTTTTCTTCTTGTTGGTTGGTTTGGTTTTTATTCGGTTAGGTTTTTGTTTGTTTGGGGTTTTTTTGTTTCTGCTTTTTGCATTTCTTCATCTACATAATAATATCTAAGGATTCAATAACAGGAATTTTAGCTTCAAAGTACCAATATACTATACATTCTATTTTATTTCAGAGTAACTAATTATAGTCAATATGCAGCTCCACTGATTGGTGTAACAGAAGAGATCGGATGAATTTTCTGCTAAATTGTTGACACACAGGTGAAAGTATTTTTATTTCTTTATAAGAATAATAGGATTCTTCTTTTCTTTTTTTCCTGTGAACAAGGAATTCCCATTAAGTGTGGGTCATAAGCTTGCATTGACTAAGTCCCTGCCCTTTGTACATACTGTCCATTGCTACTACCAATTGGATGGTTTAGTGAGGTCCTCAGATCGGCCCTGGTGGGGTTGGCCGTGGCTCTGCCAGAGCATTGAGAAGACAGTAGAACTCAACTATCTAGAGGAAAAGTTGTAACAAGATTTCTGTAGGTGAACCTGCGGAAGGATCTTTATTTTCATTTTGGAAGGACGAGGGGTAATGGTTTTAAATTAGAAAGGAGTGGATTTAGATTAGAAATAAGGAGGAAGTTCTTTACCACAAGAGTGGTGGAACACTGGAACGGGTTGCCCAGGGAGGTAGGTGGTTGAGACCCCATCCCGGGAGATATTCAAGGTGGAGCTTGATGAAGCTCTGAGCAACCTGCTCTAGTTGAGGATGTCCCTTCTCTCAGCAGGGGGGTTGGACTAGATAACCTCTAGAGGTCCCTTCCAACCCAGACATTTCTATGTTTCTATGTTTATGCTGATATTGATAAACATAATTTATTTCTAGTTTAGATAAAGAATCTTAATGGATTTAATGCAGATGCTTATTTTTAGTGTCTAACTCTGTTTCTTTGAAAAATTCAGCAAGAAATAAAAGTATTTATTACAGATATTTGTCTTAAGTTTGCATTCTGTGGAAATAATTTTCTCCTCCTTGTCACTTATGTGAAACACTTCTTTGTCTTTAAAAGAGATTCTGATTATAAAAAGAGCTTGTTAAAAAGGAAAGTGTCAGAAAAATGCCTTTAGCTGGCCTAACTTAGGCTGTGAAACTAAATCACTGAACCAACACCCAGTCAATCCAATAAACATTATTTGAAGTCACATGTATACCACAGTGTACCATTTAACAGTTGAGATATTAATGGATTATAGTTTTTTGCTGCAAAGCATACAAATAATGACAGAAAAGTTTCTATGACCTCAGGAATATAACCTCCAACAGAAATGAATCAAGTACAACTGTAAATTACACACATGTTAATAGTTCAGACTCCCTTATCTGAAGATAAACTCAGTACCAGTTTGTTTTCATTAAAGTGTATTGTCGTGGTTTGTAAAGTCATTGAGAGAAATGAGGTGGTTTCAGGTTTAATTTGTCTTTGCTTGAACTTTCTTCACTTGTATCAAGAGCTATGCATCCTTCAGTAAAGTGTTGCTTTAATTTTCATGAATAAGATATGTTAATAATTATAATATCTATGCTTGTCTGTTCTATTTATATTAATCTCTATGATAGAGCTGTTCTGAAACACTGCCACCTTATGGTGTTTCATGAAGAACTAAATGTAGTTAGTGTAGACCTCGCAGATTCGTTTCACTGCAGTCCTATAAATATTTTATTTTCTTTCCAATACTGGTTTAAAATTTGGATTAATTTAAAATAAAAAAAAAAAAAAAGAAAAAAAGAAAAAAAGTCTTCTTTCATGTCACACAGTAAGCAGAGTGAAAAATATAGCAAGTTTTGGAAAAAATTTGGCTTGGGTTTTCTCAGAAATATCTGCAGACCAAAATAATGGCATTCATGTCTGTTAACTATAACTTGGACACTGAGAGTAAGGGTGGATTTCTAGGGATCAGCCACTTTTAGTCAAGATATCTGAAAGGGCTCACATTTTTTAGGTATTCAAAGTCTGAATCATCACCTGAAGTTGGAATATAATCACTCACATTCAAAGACCAAGCACCAATATCTTTATTTTCTTAAATGATTACATGAGACATTGTCTCTCCTCTATCAGTCAAGATTTATCATGGCTAGGACAAGTACTGAGAAACAACAAATTCATTGCATCTTTTTGGCATTGATGTAAGTTCTTCAGCCTCCTTCAAAACATCTACATCCTACATGATGTGAAATGCTATGGGGTACAGTTATCCTCAATATACCCATTATAAGTCTTTCATTTAAAGAAAAAAAAAAAAAAGACATGAAGGAGATAGATCACGGTTAAAGCAATAGAATATGACTAGAGATTACTGTATCCACTTAGGGAAGAAGAATTTTGAGCTTCTGTTCTTGCTTCAGGCATTGCAGCTGAATTTTACATTATAAACTTCAGGAAAAAAAAAGAAAGAAAAAATATTTCAGCCCACTCTCATCAATGGTTATCTTGACTAGAAAGGTTATGCATAAAGTCATATATTGCTTTCTTATCTGTAGATCTCAATTCTTTGCATAGCAGCTGTAATTTTCATAATGTAACTTTCTCTTCACTATAATGCAGTGATTAAGGTGATGTCTATAATGATGCAACTTTGAATTTACTCATGACAAAGGAAATCAATCGTATTCCCAGGAAATGGGTCTCATAAGAGCTATATCTGGGAAAAAGAAGGAAGAATTACTTCCTCTAGGTCCAATTTTCTGTCTTACAGAGATGTGACAGATAAAATGTGCAAAGTATTTGAACTTGAAAACATGATTGTAAGATATGACAAAAATTAAGTCCAGAGATATCTAAAGTTTGAATGTGAAACAGGCATTGCTTTGAAAGAGTTAAGTAGGCTTTTCAGCTTTGTACTAACTGAGCCCACCATGTTGTTTCTAGAAATGGACTTTTAGCCACTTCTAATGTAAAAAAACCCCAACAAACAAGAAAAAAGCATCATTTATCTTATCTGACATCAGAAATCTACTGTGAAAATGTATACAGCTAAATTAATCAGACTCATATGTAAACTCCTTTTATATTCAGTAGAAGGAAATAAACAGGTTTTTGAACACTGTTCATTGCATCCTCAGGCACACATCTAATATAGTTCATGTAATTTTGAGTCTAGAATCTATTTCTTTTTTTCAGTTGACTATAAAAAAAAACTTACGTAGGGTACCTCAAATGTCTTCTTGAACATATATTTGGACTGTGTGATGAATTCTGCTTTAAATGTCTTAATAGTTGGAGGTAAAAATAATTTTTAAAAAAGTGAGAGTTAAAAATATTACGTTTTGCAGTTGTGTGACTTCAACCCCAATTCACTTTCTATGGTTATATTTTTTGTGTGTCTGAGTCCTTCACACATGGCTATTTCACCCATCCACATCTGCATAGAGGCAGTAGTCTGCAAAGGAAGTAATAACTAAGTCTGTAGTTTAAAACTCAAATGACAAAGAAATACATAATTAATAAGAACAAAGATGGTTCTGTCTTACAGTTTTGATGATTGTAATTTTAATTAGCCATTTTACAAAGGTGTTTGTTGGATCAGAGAGATTTTTGGCTTATTAGCAATTTAAAAAAATAATTAACGAACTGATTTTGTGAAGTGAGGATAGAAAAATATTACTTCCAGGGGTTACTTTACAATCTTCATGGGAATGTGCATTTTCTAAGGTATTAATAGCACTATAATATGCATAGTTTAAAAAAAAATAAATTACCAAATATATAGGAAATAATTGGAAGTGCAGAAATTACATTATTTTGTAACTTAAGAGGCTAATATTCAAAATATTAAATTTCGATTCTTAAAATATGATACTCAGCTTATATAAACAAAAGTCTGCTGGAGAGCAAGAAAACAAAGCATGGATCAATCAGTATCTTAATAAGTACAAAAAATAAGAAAACTTGAACTTAAGTTGCAATTGTTATGGTCTTTTTTGTTTATTTACTTCTTTAAGTTTTCTCCAATATTACTCAAGATCCAGGAAAAAAAAATACTTTTCTCAGGCACAAGAAGGTTCAGAAATTGAACCGGCAATAAAAACTTTAAAAGAAACTTTCATAAACACAGAAATGGGGTTTACCTCCAGAAATCAAATAATTTCTTGACATTCAGTTCACTGGAGTGGATGGATCTCCTTTATAGGATCTCACGTTATGGTGATGAGCAGACGTATCAGTGGGCCGGAAGACAAAACAAGAAGTAAATCCACCTATCTGTAAGATTTAGAGTGGGGGAGGAACATTGACAGCAGAAATTTTGTGGTTTGTCATTTGCACTATTAATTGATAGAGGTACCTTCTCTATTATCATTCTTTACATTTCAGTGTTTGCTTCAGCATCAGTTTGCACAGACATAAAGTTGTCATGTCTTTAGCTTTCTGGTGAATAAAAAAGCAACTAAAGCCAGAAAAGCTATGCCTCTTATTTTACTAATGGCAGCTTCTGGGGGGCTCATGAACTTATATGGATATTTTACAAGGGAGAGGAAATTGGGATACCTCTTCTGAATTTGTTTTCAATCTAATAGTCTTACCCTGTCTTTTATTTATTAGAGTTTAAGCAAAGGTTGTAAGAAATGTTGTTACCTTGATATCTTTTTTGGGAAGTTCTATGTCAATATGGTCTCAAGAACTCATGTGGTTTAGGAATTTGGGGGGCTTGTTGTGCTCTCCAGTGAGAAATCACATCACAGAATAATGTAACAATTATTAAAAGGCTTAGCAGTGTCCACAATGATAAGCCCTACAAGACTATGCCCTAACTTTTTCAGATTATAATTCCAACCAAAATAAAATTTATAACATTAAAGAATCTGACCATCAGGCTTTTTAGTATAAGGAAGTCTCCAAATCCTCAATTTAATATTTCTATCTACAGATGCTTCTGCAGAATGAAGGTCTATTTTCAGCTTTCGATGAATCAAAAGGAAAAAAACCTGTACTCAGTCTATAGTCTGTCCATTCAATACAACTAACCACCCTCATCTAACACCACTGTAGAATTTAATGTCGGCTTCATAATGTAAGAAACCACTTCGAACCGATCATAAATAATCCCATTAGTACAGCAAATTACATGTAATTCAATGGATGAAAGTCTTAACCTTTATTTTATAGTATTTTTTTTACATGTATTGTTGTGTAGTTGACTAGTAAAATGTATATTGTGGCTCCTGGTGGCTCTGTTTTGCTCCAGAGTGACTTACAGAAGTTCAAGGTTGTGTGTCATGGATTTAAATCAACATGATTTTTATATATTGTACTCTTTCTTGGCTTTCCTCACAGTAATCATAAGGATGCACCTAATACTCTTTGTTGATGGTCAAGTTTTCAACTATGATTACTTAACAGGAAAAAACACCCCAAACAAACAGTGCCATGAAAAGACCTACATTTTCATTGTCTCGAATAGGGAAAACTATTGAATGTAGTACAGTATTATTAACTTAACCTGAGAAGCCAAATGTTCTATCACATCCCAAATTGCAATTTACTTTTTTTTTTATATGCTGTGGGTGTCCCTGGTATGATTTATTCCATATGGAAAATAAGAAAAACAAAGCAAATATCTTCAGGAGAGAATTATTTAAATCTTCAGATATGGGGTGGTTTAATTATTTAAAATAATCCCCTAGGAACAACATTCCAACTGTTTACAGGATCTCTTGGCTATCCCAGGATCTCTTGGCTATCCCTAAGGATCCTTTGAAGTAATTTTTTTTTATGAAGTTTTAGATTTGGGAGAACTGTTGAATTTTAACAATTAATTTCTTTATTGTCCCAATTTGAGCTAGAATAGAACCAATTCTGCTCAGTGATTTTACTTTTCAGCTAAATCTCTTCTAAGTAACTGCACTTTCTGTAGTTAACAATATCATGTTTGCAGACAGTATCTGTTTCTAGAAGTGATAATGCTTGATATTTATAGTTACTAGCAAGGATTGGTATGCAGAAAGACTCTTGCTTATACTTACTATACAGAAGCCAAGGTCATGGCTAAATCTTGTGTATGACATTGCAGGTGCAGAAATAAGAGGTTGCACCTGCAGGAAGAAGCTGATAGTACAGGTGACCCTAAACTGACCAACAAGTTATTCCATTCCATGTGCATCATATTCAGTATAAAGCTGAGGCATCACAAGGGTCAAGCTCTGTTTCAATAGCCAGCATCCAAAGTAGACTCTGCTCATTCTCCCTTGGATCCCAGTCTGTGCATTCCTGAAGCCAGTTCATGAATCCAGCTCCTGAACCTGGTTCCTGTCTGCTACTGAGTGCAGTCTGGGACTTCCTCATTTCCTGCCCACAGCATCAGTGATATCAGTGATATAATTGCCTCTGGGGGTGGAGGGTGCTCAATATTGGTTTTGTATATATTTGCATGTATTTCATTTTATTGTTATTATTTTCATTCAAGCTCTTTTAGTTTTTTTTCCAATCTGTCTGGCCTAGGCCTAACACTTGTCATTTATGGATGCCATATAAAAATATAGGGGAAGGATTTTGTTTGTACTTTTAGTTCCAAAAATTTTTATAGAATATGCAAACAAAAAGTAAGATGGAGGAACTAGGATGGAGAATTTTCGGGATACAAAAGGACAGGACTGGGCTTTGAAACACAAAGTCATTGACTCAAAAGACTCACCCAAATTTAAACAGGGATGGGACAGCATCTGGACAAGGTTTCCATACCCCTTCTGTATTTCAAGACTTTTAATAATAAATTGGGGAAGGAAATTCCAAAAGAACAGTAACTCAAGTGTTTATGACATTTTTCACAGGTTATTAAAACTGAGGTTTGCTTTCTAATTTTCTTTGATTTCTCCTAGACTTTCCAGTTCATAGGTAAAAAAAAACCAAACCAAAACAAAAACAACTTAGCACATGAATTACTCTCTTTAGGACTGATTTCCAAATGTTCTTGATTGAAAAAAAAAATCCTATTTTGATAAATACATAATTAAGTTTCTTTGAAGAGCATTGTTTCAGTTGAATCCTCTTATAAACAACATTTTGTTAGAAAATACTGAAGTTAATTTGGACTTTTAGATGGATAGCACAGATGCTCAGTGTTAAACACTATCCGAATTAAGAAAATCTTACACATATTTTTTTGATTCCACTAACATTTCAAGGTGCAAGGTAATTTCTAAAATTTATAAGGAGTATAAAGATCAGAAAAAATGCAGATTGTCCTCCACATATATACTGCATAATTCTTCTCCCTTTCCTCTGATTACATTTTACCTACTTACAGCAGTACTAAATGAGGGCACCATTTCCTCCAATATGTTGTTTCCTAGGTAGCAAGGCCCAAATTCATCTTACCCAAATGTAGATATTTAGCTAAGATGCTGAAACTGGGAAAACTTCCGTTCTGTACATTTTGTCTTCTCTGAGTCAGAGGGCAGTCACAGATCACAATCAATTTTTGTTATGAAAATTTTTATATACTAAATTGCTAGAATCAGTAGAAACAAGATTTTGTTATTAATATAATGACAATTTGTTATTAATAATATGATCAGTAACAAAACACCTACACTTACTCACTTGCACATGGATTCACACATGCTTATCTGTGCACATCTCAGTTTGGAGTCCATTTCCAACAGTAGACTCAGGAATATAGTCTCACACCAGAGTCTTCTATACAGGTGTTCTTGAAGTCCTTCTGAGGCCTGTTTCATCATGTATGTTTATAAACCTACATGGTTGTCACAGATCAAGTCATGGACTTCATAGGGGGGCAGGTAGCACACTGTCACAAGATTTCATCTTCATTTACCAGCCCCTGAACTCTTGGATGCAGCTTGAGTCACCTAAGCTGCCATAACCTGTTGTGTGGTCAGCAGCCTCTTTGTCTCCTGAGACTATCCATTCCTGCAGAATCAGCAGCTCTCCTGAGTTATAAATTCTATGGAAACTTTCACACACTACTTTCTCAGCACATAGGTTTTCTCACTTTGGTCTTCAGGGATTTGATAATAATTTCTCTCTCCAAAGCTACAGATAAGTCATAGGAGCCATTTACACAAAAACAAAAACAAAACCAAAAACTAAGATATTTATGACAATCAAAGATAGTGGGTGGAGAAAGATACAGATACTGAGAAATCATGTTCCCCTGAAATTCTGCCACCTTTTCAGTGGACATTTTCATTTTGTTATATAAATACATTGTTTATATAAGTTAGCATCACTCTGATTCTTAACTGAGATGCCTCAATTACATTTCCATAGTTGAATTGGATGGGCCATAGGTAGTCCATGATAACAAATTACATGAGGCCTGCTCTGCACTGGATCAAAATTCTGTTTCTTCTCTATCTCAAATCGTTACCTAGGTTTAAAATTTGAGTTACAAAATCAAGAAAATAAAGGAAAACATTTTTTAATAACTTTTAATAAAAATATATTGAAGGTTATACATAGTCAAACCAATACTTTGACATTTCCTAAACTTCTGTTGTCTTCGGATTCTACACTCTTAAGCATTATAATGACTATAAAACTGGAACTGTTATCATACTATTTGAACAAAAATAAAAGTCAAGGAATTTTATGCAAGTTAGTTTATGGTATATGTTCATTGTAAAAAAAAAAGTCAAACATTAAAAATTATTATTTATGAAATTACAAGATCACCTTTCTGTAGCGTTCTAAATTTGCACAGAATATTCCAACTATAATGAGCTCTTTTATATGAGGAAAGCGAAAGTTACCGATCCTAACTCATGATTCCTGACTCAAATCATTCAAATAAAAAGTATTTTACTGGCAGTGCTATGACTACATAATTTTCTTTAGAAGAAATCTTGGGAATATCTGTGAAAGATAAAGGTTGAAAAGAGATCAGAGAAGCTTCCTTGTTCATATAATGTTAACCCACCAAACCTGTTACACCATCACCAAACATTTCTAAAAATGCTCTTTTGTGAATGCAGAGAATATCCCAGGGTGTTTTGAAACCATTTTGGTTGTGGCCTTCACAAAGTATTAGATATCAGATTTTTAGAAAGAACCATCTCTTACGAGTGATTTATCCATATCAGAGACTTTTTTACACTCATGCAATAAAGGTGTCTGATATGATTCAGAGTTTAAAAGAAGATGGATTTAAAAAATTGTTTAAGTGTCAGTATTCCTACATTCCTAACCTCCTAGATTACTTCACCAAAAAGTCAACCAGTCAAAGCTCTGATTCCAATGTAGTATTTAAGTATCTGCCTAACTTTAAGCAGGAAGAAACAGTTTAGTTTAATTTATTGCATTATTCTCCTTCTTAGACATAGGTGTGTACTTGAATATGTTACTGAATTGAAGCCAAGGTCAATATCTGGTTCACTCAGACCAATCAATCTTTAAGCAACCTTAAAAAGAACATACCACAGATCTAGAGGCCGATCAATACACACTAGACTGAGTGGCTGAAGTCAGGGCCAGAAGATGAAGTCACTGAACAATAACTAATTAATCAGCAGTGTGGAACAAAAATGCTAATTGAAGCAGAACTAATACAAGTTTGAGATAAAAAAAAACCCTGGAGTTAGACAGATCAACCACTGAGACAAAATCACTTTAAATAGGATCTGTCTCTCATCTTCCTAGGAAAGCTTCTTGTTATTAATTATTTATTGAACAATCCCTCCCCTTAGAACTTATGTGCCCAACACCAAGGAGGATAACATAACTTCTATAGAGCTAACATCTGCTCATTCAGAATTCAAAGCGCTTCATCAAATAGTTATATCAACAGCATCATGATGAAAAGGAGTGTTGGAAGGCCACAAAGGAAATCTGAGAAGCTTCTTCAGCATACAAGGATAAAGGCAATTCTGAGTAGTTTAACATGATGTGTTATACTACGGTCCACTGTTGTTAAAATTTTGCCAACTATATACTATAGCAACCAGTATATTACATAGTTGTGTAAAACTGATGTTAGTATTTATCTTGAAATTTCTTTTGATTTTTAAAGCATTCATTTAACTGTTGAGAGGTGATGTGAAATTCTATTATGAAATCTATAGTATGCTACATAAGAAAAAAATTTTCTAACGTTCAGTGGCAGGAGAGCTGAGCAGGATAGATATGTCAGGGATTCTCAATCTTCTTATTCAAATATGCTGAAAAAAAATTATGTGCAAAATTAATTTTGACATTTCTCAAAACACATGATTGTATGAAGAGCACAAAGAGAAAAAGGAAGTTTTATTTATGAGTTTTCATACTCTGCAGGTCATTGTCAAATTTAATACATCCAGGGAGCAACTTAAGAATCAAAAAGTACATTCACTAATAAACTGTAAAATATTTAGGAAGCCAGTGAGGATGAGGGAAATATTTCTGGGTCCTGGTACATTAGATACAGTGACAAGTTAAGTACAAAATTGAATAACTGCAATCAATATGCTAATGAGGTAAAACAGACTTCCAGTTTCATATCCTATTTTAATTTTTATAGTTTTGTTTTTATTTTTGTTTGTGGGTGGTTGCTTTGGGTTTTTTTAAATTTTTTTAATTTTATTTCAAAAATATTCTCAAAAATATATTTAACATGTTATGCTATGCTGAATATAGCAGAACACATTATCTTATTGCATATGACCTAATCAATACCTAATTGTCTTGGTTTGAGTGAAAACAGAACTAATTCTGTTCAGTGATTTTACTTTTCAGTTCAGTACTTCTAGCTAAAAGAACTTTCTAAAGTTAGCAGACTGTTTTCACAGACAGTGTCTGCTGCGAGCAGTGATAACACCCCATGTTTAGAGTTACTACTGAGGATTGATATGCAGACCAAGGCCACTGCTGGATCTTGTGTACCACATTAGGGGGTGCAGAAAAGTGAAAGGCCGCACCTGCAGGGAGGAGCGGACAGGGCAGGTGACCCCAAACTGACCAACGAGG
>JANHGN010001383.1:0-18250 GCA_024605025.1 Megaceryle maxima | reverse complement strand
TTTTTAAAAATCTTTTTTTTTTTTTTTTTTTTTAATATTTGTGTAAATTTTTTTTTTTTTTTTTTTTTTTTTTTTTTTTTTTTTTTTTTTTTTTTTTTTTTTTTTTTTTTTGCTCCTCTTGCAGGACATGCAACTTGATATCTAAATTTCGCTAAATTTCTTCCTCGTCTTATAGATATCACAAAATTGTGTGTTACTGCTTCCCTTCCACATTGCTGATAAATTTAAAACCAGTTATGAGGAAGGAGTTTACATTCCATAAAACCAGACTTCTTTGAAGTAAACAAATACTGGCATTAAGACTCAAACATTCTGAACTGACTTTGAGGTCAGATTCTGTAAAAAGCTTCTGTGGATTTGAGCTTGTACAGTGACACATTTAATTTGCTGCAACTGTCCAAGAACACAGTAGTGTCCTGTGTGTGCACAAGACTGTAGATTAGACGTTTAAATTATAATCTTTGTGAAGGAGATGTTTGATACTTTGAAACTACCTTACTCCTAAGGATTTGATGTATTTCCTTGTTTGCATATTTTGTTTCCCAGGATGATTTTGAAGACAAAACAGGTGCAGGAACTCAGGATGTCATGACGCAGGGAGATAAACTTAATGCCTTGAAAAGTCGGAGACGGCCATGTTCTGCTACAACTGGAGCTTTAAGGTAATTGACTAATTCTGAAGTAAATTGCAATTTTAAATTCAGTCTGTGCTATCAGATCTTCATGGCAAGTACATGGCCTTGTTTAAGGCAGTGGTACTAGTTGTGCCACCTTCGATCATGAAAATTTCTTTAGAGATATATATTAGTTGTAGATTTGGTTTATTTTTTATTAACCTTCAAATTTTTATCTGTGTAGCATTACAGAACTTATGTCTCAAACAAAATATTCTTCAATTAACTTTTCTATAACTTTTCTGTAATCCTTATAAAACTTTAAAATTTTCAGAACCAGTAAGAATGTGGTTTGAAAATAAGTCAGAAGTACCTCTTTGTTGTTTAACTCTAAATTGACTGTCAATAATTATTAACTCTTGTTGGTCATGTACTTCAAAGCCAGTAGGAGACATGCAAGTATGTTTTAGGGAAGGGGAAAGGCTTCCATCCTTTGATAAAGACTGCTGCTTTTGTTTCTTTAGACTGCAAGACATGAAACTGCACACCAGGTCTATATCACAACCTTTCAGGTACTTGCTTTAAAATTGTAGTTCTGAGTGTATACCACTCAAGTCTTAATTTCAGTGTTTTGAATTGTACTTATTGATTGATTAGCAACTTCAGACTTCTGAGAAGTGGTAGGTAAACTTTTTCTAAACACATGCAAATAGAGGGAAAAAATTCTAATGGACAGAAAAGTACAGCTCTGCTTTGAGGACACCTTCAATTTTTCTTAATAAATAATTAGCACGTACAAGTAATTTCCTTAGTCACATTTTCTAGTATCTATGCTGTTATGCAATGAAAGATGACTAGTTAACTCATAACCACTTTATCTCTGTAGAATTAAATACCTGTCTGAAACACCTGAATTGGCTACATATTGTCTGTCACAATTTTTGTTCTGTGTGTTTTAATAGATGAACTACAGGTATTGCTTAGTGGTTACAATCAGTTCCTTTTGTTTTTTTTAAGATGCACCAGATAAATACTGAGTTTTAGTACCTTTTCATATTTTAATACAGGGTTTAGTCAAGAGTTTCTTCTCATTTTCTATAGGTTTATTTAATTTATGACCTGTACTAGTCTCAAATTAGTCCTGATAGTGCCTCCCAAGAGAAAAGAAAATGTAGAGTGCAATTTGACTTATTTTTAAGAGTGATAGGAATGGCAGAATTGAGTCTTTTTGTTTTGTAATCACTGAATACTTTGCCCTATCACATCTAAAATACAATACGTAAGACAAAATACTTGTCATTATAAAGCATTAATACTGAAAAGAACACATTCTCTTCAGTTTTATGACAGACTGCGTTTTTTGAGATGGATTACTCTAGAAGTGTAAACTTGGGAGATGTCTGTTTACCCTTTCTTGGTGTGGAATTAAAGCTATTTCTGCTCAGTGTCATTCCTTCTGTGCTTGTAGTTGGAGATCTGTACCCAAGTTCTTTCATCCTTGAAGAACTCAACATGATAATATCCCCTGGTCTAAGGGTGGAGAAGATCTTCATACTACTGGGAGGCTATTTACTGATTAGTTCTTAATAAACTATATGGACAGCTACGATGTTAACATTTTTGAGTAGACCAGCGTACTGTACTTAGAGCTTATTATCAAAATAGGAATAATTTGGCCATTAAGAGTCCCACCCTAGAAAGAGCTGTATGTTCTGTGCAAATTTGCAAAAATGGTTCTTCCTGTCACTTGGAAATGATGATGATGGTCTTATGAAAGCTACAGTGTTGGGTTTTTTCTACTTATACTTGCTTTCTAAGCACAAAAAGTATTTCTTAAATTCACAATATTTAAAATTTATTATCAAAATGACAATAAATTTGATACAAAATGGACACCACAAATTACCAAGGTGTCGAGTAGCCCATGACTATAACTTGGTACAGCAGGGGAAAAACTTGGGAATGGGATATTTGCAAATTTTTTTCTAAAAGATATTTGAAAACAAGCAAACTATTTTTTGCTGTTGAGTTCTCGGTACTCTAGACTCGAGAATTCCCCTTTCTTAAAATACCAGCCTCTGTACTGAAAGACTGTGTTTCTGAGATGTAGACTTCAGTTATAAAAATACTGCTTTTCACTAAAACTCTGCACTCTTTTTAGACTGAATGCTTCATGCACAGAAGGATCCATGTCTCCTCTGAAGGCCTCCAAAGCAATGACAGTTAATTCACCATCTGCAGAAAGAATAACCAGAATTGCCACATCCTCAGGCTCCAACCTTAAAAGGTTTTTTTCTTCTTCTCATTTTGGTACAAATTGTATACTAGAGTGGTTTTCAGCAGATATGCAGTCTATGAAGTGCTCACTATTCTTGGGTGTAAGAAGGCCTAAATTTACTTAAAAAGTGATTTGCTTTTCCATCAGCCAAATATTAGTAGTGGGATTATATAAACTCAGAAACTATTATTGGGTTGGGGTTTTTTTAACTCATCTGATTTTATAGAAGTTTTGCAAGTATTCCCACAAGTCTATATACTCTTAATCTCAGAAGAATATTGAGTGGTAATTAATGATTTTATGAACCCTTGATTTATTGCTATTTAATTCAATTACTGCTATTATACTAATAATATGGATGTTAAATGAAGTTTAGAATGATGCATTTTTATTAACTTCTAGGCACAAAGATCTCTAAGTTACTTTCTTCGAGTAAATATTTCAGGGCACCCTATTTTTATTCTCAAATTTTATCTTCCTTCTTGGTTACTTAAACTTGTATCAAGTTACTGATAGCAAAAAACAGTTCTTAAACTGTTAAATGTACACAAAGTACTTCAATGTGGATCAGACACCACCTAAGCCTTTTAATACAATCTCCTCTGTGTGCCAGTGGTTTGACAGAGATTCAGGCCATGGTAGTGCCTGAATCAACAAAGTTTAGGAACTCCTGACAAAGAATTCTGGTTTTCGTTACTTGAGACTAAAGATGAACCTGTGTGCAAACACAAATTATTTCAGAATGGTCCGTGTTATTCACCTAATGTCTTCTGAATTGTCTGTTATTTTCTGTATGTTACCTGTACGTACCTTGTGTGTATTTTTTCCCCGCATGTATTTTTTCCATTCAGCGTTTCCATAAACTCCAGACTAGCCAGTTCTCTAGGGAACCTGTATGCTGCTTCAGATGACGATGAAAGCAAACTGACATCATCGTCCTCTAGGACAGGTTTTTCTGTAAGCCATATCTCCAGCCACTTGAATGGCAGCTTGCAGCTGCCCCACAGAAATAACCATGAACTGAACAACAACTTATACAACAGAAACAGCAGTAGTGGCAACAACCTGAGCAACCAAACCAGTTTTCACAGCACCGTGACAGATGAGTATGCATCAGCCTTCCTTTATGGGCCTTACAACTCCTCCAGCACGATACCAGAGTCAATCAATTCCTGTAAGTTCATAGTCACAACAACACTTTCAGGCATCTGACCGATGCTTCTCTTCCTTGCTTCTGTGATCAAACCTGTCACAAAATAATCTTAACCAATTGTAATTCTCTGGCTTCCTTTAATGTTTCTGAACAGCACCTTTGTCTCTTTTAAAAGTATTTATCATTTCAGCTGCTTTCTTCCATCTCTTTGAAGTATCTAGATCATGGAGGGTTCATTAAAATAGATCACTCTTAACTTAAACTAACACCTTTTCCAGTACCCTTTTTTATGGACCTTCTTACCCTGTAGATCTTTTATTTCAAATTATTCATAACATAGTTTATTAGGTATCTTAATATTCATGCTATAATGGATTTAAAGAAGCCTTTGTATGTATCATGCTAAATGAAAGGTACAACATTCTTAAAGATAGGGCTCACTTGAAATATGAGTCCACTTGACTCTTTCTAACATAGTCTTTTTCTAACACCAAATGTGAAAATTATTTCAGAGCAAGATATTTCTGATAGTTTTACAATTTTAGCATTCATTCCTAAACAACTTTGCTGCCTTGAGCTTATTTTGTGCCCTTTCTCTGTGTGAAGAAGTCTGTATAAAGAGGATGTACAGGTCAATGAAAGCAACTTGAAAGTTATTCAGTACAAAATGCAAAGAGAGACTAGAGAAACTTCAGTTATTAAATCAGAAATAACTTCAGCTATTTTAGGGAAAAAACCCAAACCTGTAAATCTGAAACTAAGATATCCATTTTCCCAAGATTTGATATCCTACTTATTACAAAAACTAGTGCTGTGTTTTTAATATAATATATTGCCTACAACTAATTGAACCCATCAACCTCTGTTTAGTAGTACTGACACTTCGGATTTTTGAAAATTTTTTTTTTTAGCTTCTGGAATTAAAAGTACCTTCATATAAAATTAACTTCAGAATATTATATGCTTCTTTTCTGTTTCCTTACCACTAATAATTGTCAGTAAAACAAAAGTTTTAGTGTTATACATGCTACTGGTTTTGAGTGTGGTGAGTCTCCTGTATTAAACTAGCTAAAACACACATTTCAGCTGACATCCTACTTACATGCAAAGATCACAGAATGGTAGGTGTTAGAAAGGACCTCTGGAGATCATTGAGTCCAACCCTCCTGCCAGAGCAGGATTACCCAGAGCAGGCCACACAGGAACAGATCCAATTGGGTTTTGAAAGTCTTTAGACTCTCTGGGCAGCCTGTTCCAGGGCTCTGTCATCTCATGTTGAGGTGGAACTTCTTGTGTTCCAGTCTGTGATTGTTGTAACTTGTCCTATCACAAGGCACCACTGAAAAGAGCCTGGCCCCTTCTATTTGACACCCACCTTTCAAATAATTGTAAACAATACTTGAAGTGGGGGATCTGGTCTCTTGTTAACAGCTAGGATGTGGCACCACTTAGAGTTCAGAAGCCATACAGTTATAAGCCTGAGAATATGTATCATATTTTCTGAGAGTAGATGACAGGAAATAATATCTTATTTGTTCCATTGTGGAATGAAATTGCATATAGGACTGAAACCTAAGCAGTATACAAAGTACACTGAAAATTAAGTTAGCTGAAGGAACCAGATTCTGTATTCTCAATTCAATGGATACTTTCACTGGAAAAGGAGTAGAGTAGTAACTATAGGATGTACTTGACCTAAAGCAACTCTTTAAGATACTTGATACTTTCAGACTCCCTGTCTTATTCAGCTTCTTATTCTAGCTTCTTATTCACTATACGTTAGCTAGAAATAAATGTTAATATTCTATGATCTTAGGATCAAGGAGTGTTGTTTAAATTTGAGCTTACTCTACTTAAAGTATCAGTAGTACCTTATTTGCAAGGAACGTCTTGAATATTGCCACATCCTTTCAGTTTTCCAAGTTGTTTTACCTCTTTAATTTGGCTGTGTTTTCCCTTGCTACATGATATTGAAGTAAACTATACATAATTGAGATTTTTCTCATTGGGTATAGAAACCATCCCAATGTTCCTATGATGAAACTAGCTCTAGAACAAGAGAACTGTTTTAGTTGAAGTAACTGACTTGGTTTAATTCCTCCAGACATAGATAATGGGAGAGGTGAAAAGCTGTACAGCAAGCTGAGGATGTTTTGTTTCGAGACACATCCATGAGTCGTTCATTTGTTCATAAATTCTGATGGTTCTGGAAAGTCAGCCTTTTTAGCAGTTCCTAGTGTTTTATCCAACATACTTACAGAAGTTTAGTCCTCAGGAAGCTCCAGTTGAGTATACTGGAACCAAAGTCAACAGTACAGAGAAAAGAAGAATCAGGGGATCTAATTAATGTCTATAAATACATAAGGGCTGGGTGTCAAGAAGGCAGGAACAATCTCTTTTTCCATCATACCTTGTGATAGGATGAGGGGGAAATGGATTCAAGCTCTAGTACAGGAAGTTCCACCTCCCCATGAGGAAGAACTTCTTTACTCTAAGGGTTACAGAGTTTATCCCTCACCTTCAATATTGTCTCATATTTAATGTATTTGAACAATAATTCTTTGGAAGGTCAGCCCCTTCCCATATTTTTCTATTGTACCTTCTGTAAATGATATGCTGCCAACAGCAACTCTTAGAGGTTTTTTCCATATTCTAGTTACAGCTGCATATTATGCACAAATGTGTAAACCTACTGTAGAGCCCTAAAGGGAAGAGATGCCTTATAATGTAATGTGACTCAGTCATGAAAATAAGCTGATATTGTTCACAATAGGCCAAAAGTTATAAGAGTACCGAATGATGATATAAACCATTGCAGAAATAATAAGCATATTTTCTCAAACAGCTTAAAAGGTTGAATGAAAATGTAACCTCTTCAAAGCTAAGAAAAATCATCTCCTCTGGAAGGGTAGTAGTTGCCATACTTTTATACTACAAATGATTTTTAAAAACAAAAGCAAAGTTAGTGGGCTTCTTCCATAAGCATAGGCTAAAAAATTAAGTAATAGTTGACACTTTCATATTTATGTCTAAATATTTACAAAACTCTAGCACTGTCTTTCTATTTAATCTCATAGACTTTCAAGGTTCAGCATAATGGAATTGACACAAATTCCCCAAATACATGTGGGGAGAGGGGCTGAGTTTCCAATGTAACTGTCTCTTCTAGAACTGTAACACACATTTCCTTCATAGATAAGGATTACAAGGGGAAAAAAGCAAAGAAGGTTGATTAGTGCCTAAATAGCAGAAAAAAAGCAATTCATGAGCAGGTCACCAGACAATTTGGCATGAGAGGGACTATATGTGCACCTTGGTAAAGAGGGAAATTGTTCCCTTGCAATAAAATGTTCAAGTGACTTAAAGCAGTGATTTAAATGAAGTATGTTAGACATAGTATAAAGTTTTAAGCAGAATGGGAAATATTTTTGCTGAAAAAGCAGTTTTCTAGAATACACATTTTTCCTGTTTATATCATTTGTTGGTGATATACTTGTTGATAGAAGTTTTTGACTTATGCAATCTTTTTTTCAATGTAGTAATGGTTAAACTGCTTTCCTACTTGGAAAATGTTTTTCAAACATGTACTTAGTGTTGCATGTGCTTCTACATATACCATATGGCCCTGTGTATGTCACCATCATGTTGGAGTACACTAAGTTGTTACCCATTTTATGGACAATTGACTGAGCTGAGTACAGTTACTGTGATGCCACAGTGTTTAAGACAAGTAGATTATTTGATCATTTAATCTCTGGACGCTTTGTGTTTGGTAGTGAGCCTCTGATTTACTGGCTAATACAGATCCATCTTGATTGTGGTTTATTTTGAAGACAATAGAATTTTTCTTGATAATTAGTTCCACGACTTGAATACAGTCATGATTAAAAACATTCAACTTTTAATCTGAAACTTGCTGTATCTCTTCATTATGTCACTGTTATAGTCCTTTATTAACTTATTTTCTTGTCATGAAGATATGTCATGCTAGTCATCTCAGCTTGATTGTCTTTTGATAAGCTAAGTTGGCTCAGAGATCCTTTTGGAAAGTGTTAAAATCCTTTACAGTTCAAATCCTTCTTTATGAAGCAGCTGCAACACTCTCACATTCATCTTTTGGGTCCAGAAAGCTGCTACTTGGTTCTGTCCTGCTTATAAATCCATAGCTTGGATACTGACATATGTTTTAGTCCAGTGTCCTCTTACTCTCTGTGTTTGTTTTTTTTTTAGTGGAATTCTGTGGAAAAGCTTCTTTCCCCTACTCACCACTATTAGTGGGACCAATAAACCAACCAAGGATGACTGTTGTTTTTTTTCTTACCACTTCAACCACTGATAGACAGCTATTTTGCTTTTGGTAATCACAGAATGTTTTAGACTGGAAGGGAAGGACCTCTAGACATCATCTGGTGCAACCTCTCTACACAAGTAGTGACATCTCCACCTAGGGCAGGTTGCTCAGAGCCCCAGCAAGCCTGACCTTGGATGACTCCAGGGATGGGGCCTCCACTACCTCTCTGGGATTGCACATTGGTGGCTTGTATCCAGTTTTTCATCCACCAGCACCCCCAAGACCCTTTGCACAGGGCTGCTCTCCAGTATATCCTCTCCCAGCCTATACTGATAATGCTGGTTACCCTTGCCCAGGTGTAGGACCCTGCACTTGGCTTTGTTGAACCTCATAAGGTTCATCTGGGCTCACCTCTCCAGGTCCCTCTGGATGGCATCCCATCCTGTTCATTAGTGGTCTTTAGCTCATAACCAAAATCTGGAGCGGCATCAAGCCTAGAAAACAGATCTGGCATATATCTGTTAAAACCAGAATTCTGTTTAATCATTTCCACTTCACTGCTTCAGGTGCTGAAATTACTTGGAAGTCTTGACAGCCAAACCACAGTCTTGTTGCAGTGTTTATATTACATTGCACTTTGTTTTAATAGGAGCACATCAGGTAATGTACCGACAGAAGTCTATTGCATATGCTAGTGGTTATGTTTATGATTTAACTTAGCTCATCAAAGACCTCTTGAATTAGATCAATTACATTCCCCTTCATTTGTTAGAAGAATCTCTCTCACCTGAGTTATTAATCTTTTGGGCCCAGAAAGCTGCTACTTGGTGCTGTGCTGCTTATAAATCCAGAGCTTGGATACTGATGTGTAGCACTCTTATTGTTAGCTAACAATCTATAAACATATAGGTACTCTTATTTTAGAAAATCACTATCACTCTTATTTTTCTTTGTAAGTTTGTTACCTATCAACACAAGTGATACAGATGCATTTTGAGACTGTTAGCACAGTTTTCATTTCTAATTAATGTCCTTTAATTTCATTAGTGAAGAAACTGGCAACTCCATTTTTATGTAATGATGCCCCCCCCCCAGTATGGTATAGAAACCTGTTCAGGAATGAAACATTTTAAACCCATCTATTAGTATTATTGTTTCACATTCTATTGAAAACAAACCAAAAATAACTATTACTGACTTCCCATTGTTGTCAGACATATTTTTCCCTGATGTTTTTTGTCCCTCATGAGTGTAAGTTTAGAATCTACTTCTTTGTGTATGCTGATGAACTAGAAGAAAAGCTTAATTTTCATAGAATAGACAGCTTACCATTTTAGACAAATAATCTATATTTTATTTGCAAATTTTATAAATTGGATGTTTCAGTTAAACAGTATCTCTCAATTATAATTTGCAAAAATATTCTTATCAAGTATAATCGCATTTAAGGTACCACAATAAGACTTTTATTGTTCTTACAATAGTTCTAAGTCCAAATATCACTCTCTAAAATGTATTTTTGTTGAAGAATATGTAATGGGGTAGTCTTAAGATGAGTCACCTTTTGCTTCTATAGCTGTCATGGAAACCAGCAAGATGGAAAAATTTTACAAAAATGAGAAATGTAGCAGTATATTAAAATGCATATATAGGATCTTTATACTTGCAGAATAGTTTTTTCTTAAGAACTTACCACTACTGAATATAGGATGGCCTTTGCAAACAGAGGGACAAACAGTTGTGTATCTTACTAACCTGTAAATTCAGCGGACTCAAAGGATCGCTTCAAGTGCGTATGCATTTTCTATAATATATCCTGACTTTAGTGGATCTTACATATTCACAGTAATTCTTCCCTGTTGCAACAATGGTTTGGGAGAGGTGAGGCACAATTCAAAAAACTTGAATTATTTTTTCTAGTTATCTGCATGTTCAAGTCCTAACAGATAGCCCTAAATGCTATAGCGTTGTTCCCTCCTCAGAGTTAACTTGCAGCTGATTTGGTCCTGAACTTGAATGCATGTGAATACAGTTCCAGTGCCTAGATGGATCTGTGGACTATTTTCTCTTCCACGAGGCTTTCCATGCCTCCTCTTGAAGATGATACTTGCTTCAGCTTGAAGTTCATTAGGTATCATTAACGTTAGTGAAGGTATTTAATTCTTTGATTAAATGTCCAATGCTTGAATATAAAATGCCAAGCCTGACACTGCATGGGACCACTGTAAGAGCACACATGGAGAATTCTACTCAATTAACTGATGTTAATACTCTTACCATTACAGTTCAGCAGTCAATTTTCTTTGCTTTTTTCCCTTCAGTTTTTACCTCTATTTTAAATAGTATTATGTTAAATACTAGCATGTGACTTTTAAAGGTGGATTGAGGCTTTTTGGTTTTGATGAAGTTTTTAGGAAATAGGAGGTTGGAATGTAATTTTTAAAAGAGATAACTCTTCAAAAGACTCAAGGGGGGTGTGGGCAGGTCATAGTTACAGGCTTTGAAATATTTCAGTCAATCTCTTTAAACAATGCAGAGATTTAAGAGCATGAATTACTTGACTGCAAAGGCAAAAAAAAAAAAACCAACAAAAAAACCAAACCCACACACACACAAAAAAGAAAAACAAACCACACCCATGCACCCAAACCCCCAAAAAATCCCACCACCACAACCCTCCCCAGCTACTACTCAAAAATTAGTCAGTATACTTGACAAATAGCTCAGTTGTTACAGCTATCACCATGTTTTTAGTAATGGGAAATCACATCAATTAATCTTAATCTGGAAAAAGTGCTGCTTAGATTTAATTCTTCCCTGTATTCAAAAAAGGCTTTGAAACATTAGGATGAAATAATTGCTATGTGAAGTAGAGCTGTGGTAAGAGTAGTAAGACATTGAAAAACGTATTTCTCAATTTGGGAATAAGTAAAATAAATCCTGACTACTCATCTGTGATGAAAATTAATAAAACATGCTGTCTTGTTTCCAAACAAGATGTGCTGCTTGGATATTAGTAGTTCTTTATATGTTGCCATTTTTTTTTTTCCTATTTTTGTAACTAGGATTCCTAACAATTTTAATAATTTTAGTTTAAACTTCCGAATATTTAATTATTTGTTTAATTCAATTATGATTTAGTTCTTTGTCAACTAACCCTAGCTGTTCCCAAGACCACCAGAAGCGTACAATGCTTCCTGTCATCTTTCATCTGCCAAAGCTGAAAGTAGTCTACTACTGTACAACATAGGAGTGTATAATTGCATTTCATGCATTTTTTTGATGTTTGTTAATCAACCCAGAATTCAATTTTGAAGAATCCATTTCAAACACTGCTCTAAGTGTAACTGTCTTCCTGATTTTTAAAATACAAATCTGAAAATGTGAGAGCTTTTGAGGATCATTGACAGCAAAAATTTCAAGTACTCATTAAAGGGCAGAAGGGTTATTCCTTCTGCCTCACTGTTAGACATGTGATAAGCAGCTCACCAAAGCTAGTAATCCAGAAAGATTAACTATTAGAGAATGGAGAGAGGAAAAAATAAGTTTCTATGATTGTGTATTCCATGGTAATTCTGAGCCTATGATGAAAAAATACTTGTTACATCCATTTAGTTTTATGGTAAAGTAACTGCAATTGTGTGTTTTCCCAATACCCTTTTTTTAAGGTGGTGTTTTAAAGGACTTGTAACACTTTCTTCAAGAAACTCTAGGACTTGGTTTGGAAAAGTGTAGATAAAGGAAAGCTGATGGACTTTACTGTAGCCAGGTTTTGAATTTCGTCTATTTAATTGATCTTTACCTATGCAGAGGTTCAAATCCCCTCCAGCTCTGTTTATTTCTCTCCTGCCTGTCTACTCCTTTTCTTTAATTGCAAAATGCATATTATATACAAATACAACCTCCCCCGTGAGTATTAATTATTTTTTCTTCTCTGTACAGTCCCTTCAGTCTGAGTATGTTCAGTACTAAAGCCTTGCTGCTTTGGTGAAACCTGTTGAGCTCTTAAAAATTGAAGTCCTTCATGAAGAACTTAAGGAAGGAAGCTGCTCACTCAGAGGAGGAGTCTTCAGTACAAGACACATTAAAACCTTAACACCAAGTGGAGACTTCTTAGCAGGCAGAAATTTCTTATTTACTACTGCTGATGCACTGAATTTATGGAAATTATCCCATGTTATATACAGATTTAAATTTTTAATGTTGAGACAGCTTGAATATATTTCTAATGAGTTTCATTAAGACATTTATTAACTTGTGTACAGTGTTAAAATATGTATTAAGAGAATATTTTTGGTAAGCAATATATATTAAAATGATGTAAAAAATAGAATATATTTTAATTTAGTGTCCACTTTGCTACAAAAATGTGTATTATAAAGAATTTTTACAAGTTTATCAAAGATGAAATTTTTTTAATGAACAAGATGTTTTTCTTGTTTTATGGGTCCATTATTGCTTGAAGCCTAGTGCAATTACTTTTTTACTAATTGGTCTTCTGGTAACTTAATGGAAGTCTAACTAGTGAGAAACTAGTTATTACACAATCAACTGAAAGCACTTGATACATAGTCTACTTTACACTTTCAGCTGCTAATGTTTCATAAGGAAAAACTATGAAAGAAAAATAAAGGGAAAATATTTGTTGAGATGTAACTTGCATCATCTACTGCAAAGAGGAAGTAATTTATCTGATGATTCAATTGTTCAGTTAAAGCTTTCTTTCAATGTGTCTTAACGGAATTTTAAAACTTTTTATTTTCAATGTAGAATGTTAGATTTTGCTATGTAATATATACTTCAAAAATGAATGCACACCAAACTTAAGAACGTGCGTGTAGAATGAATTTGGCAGTGCTGCATACTTTCATGTTTTTAACCTACGTTTCGCAGTATACGTAGAGCTTCATTAGCATAGCACATTAAATGTTGGAAGTATATTAAATTTTCACTTAACGATTGGACGTTTTATAAAGCTTTTAATTTGCAAACTATTGTTTAACATGTAGCTAATGTAATATCCTGTATCACAGAATATTTTTTTCAGTAGTAAAGATGCTCAACATATAGTATCATGAGGTATGATTAGCAACGAGACTTATAATGAAGCGGTATTACAGTGAAGTACTAGAGATCATGTGTAAAATTTTCAGAACTCCACAAGTGCACAGTAAGCAAAAAAATGCAAGCTGCACTAAGGACTTGATTTGCAACTCATTTAAGACAAAACCAAAGCAGATTGGTTACCTATGAGGTTTTTTTTTTCTGATATCTACAGAAACTTGGGGAAAAAAACAAAAACAAACCAACCAAACTTGGTTGAATTGTTAGTCTTTGTTCCTCAAGACCTGTAAATTCCCATTTGCTTTACAACTGAAGTTTAGATAAAGTGCCACTTTTTTTTTTTTTTTAAAGATCAAATCACACATTGCTATGGAAAGTTGTACTGAAAGTGTTAACAAGCAATACTGGGAGCAGATATATAAATCACTGAATAAAATTTACATGCAATACTGTACTTTCTTCACAACTGTGTATATGTAACATACACACACAAAGTAGCATGTGTGTGCATATATACATACTATATACTGTATATGATTTATAGATTAACAGTAATTCTACCTCTTATAAATAATTTTGTCATGTACTTTGTTATAAATAGTTTTCCTTAATAAAATATTAATTTTGAAATCATGGAATTATAGATACATGATATCTATGTAGATATACATGTAGATACATATACATACAACTAATTGATAATAAAATGCCTATATCAGCTACCTTCCTTGTTTATTGGCTTTTCTTACCTACATCTTTTGATGTAAACTGTTATGATTAGCTCTCTAAGTGAAGAATAGCTAGCTCTTCAAAATGCCCTTCCTTCTTTTAACACATGTAATGTATTTGTAAGATTATGTTTCAAGAAGACATTAGTATGATAAGTATCTCTTATAACTGATGGCTCCAGCTAACCTTCAAACCTTGTATTTGCTTTGTATAACATCAACTCTTTAATCAACATGCTGATATTATGATGTAGAGGTTATATTTCAAGGAAGCTGTGTCTGAACCGAGGAAACTTTATTTTCCTGGACAAGGACCCTTGCTAAACATAAAACATACCTTGTCATTTTAGCATGTGCTACAGGTTTCATAGACTCACTAACAGCAGGGGCTTTGTCTGTAAGAACCTAAAGGATCATGCTTTCAGTGAGCTTTTTATCCTTCCTTCAATTAAAAACTAGTCACAAATTGTTCTAACATTGTTCAACTCTGCTACTGTTTTTCAGCTAATTTATGTCTCATGATTATTTATCCACAGTGCTTAATATTCCTGTCCGATAAGTCTGTACTGCAATAGATGATGTAGACAGTATGTAACTGTTCCACAGACAATCTAAAGGAATTGCAAAGGCATGAATAGAGCAGATGCTTTAGAAGTTGCCCAAATTCTAGTGACTGTCTAATTTAAAAATAGAAGAAAAGGCTTCTGCCACTACATTCAGACAGTAAATGTGGAAGGAACTAAACACGGAGAACAGCTAAAGCTTCTAGTATATAGGAATCAGCCTTTCCCTTAGCCTTTTTCCAGACTTAACTTCTATTGATTATATGAACTACAAAAATGTGAGCTAATGTACAATATATTTTTTATTCTTAAAAATATAGCCAGTATTCTGTAATAATCAGATTAAAAACAAAAAAAAATTTGAGCCAGTGAAGGTCAGGGAGGTCTCTTTAGAACACGGTATCTTTTAAGAAATACCATGAAATTTGTTTCATATCCTCTGTTTGCTTATCCTTAAACTTCACCCTTTTCTTTTGCTTCATATTATAAATATGTCATCTTCTTCTGGGAGAACAAGCTATAGCATGTGAGATCTTTAAAAAGAGGTTTGATAAACATGTAAGAATCAATTAAATCTAGAGGTATCTACTAGGCCTATGGTTCTGTGGCTAATGTCTTATTAATTTCTTTAAATTATGCTTTATGAGGCTTTTTGGTTAGGGAGATACTACTTCTTACAGATTTAGAGAATATTTTTCAATTACAGTACTGCAGAAAGAGGAGGATTTTAGTTTCTATAATAACTGTTCTCTACTGACAGCTAAACAATGAAAGGCCTCAAAAGGTTTGACACTTGATTAAATCTACACTGTAAAGTGCAGTAGGCAAAAAATATGGTAATTAAGGGCCTGATCAAGTAAATCACTCAGGTATGTCTTTAACCTTAAGCACATGAGCAATCTAATTAATTAAAAAAGAACATAGATATTCCACAAAAGAACACAGAAATGCACATTTCGATCACTAGCCTTGTCAACTGCAAACACGAGCCTTACAGTCAAATAGATGATCCATGTTGCCACAAAATAGCCTATTAACCCACACAAATTAAGATCGTGAAGTTAAAGAATGTATATTGTAACTATAATTACCTCCTAATGTATTATGTTATGTGTTAGCATCATGATTTAAAAATATCTAAAAACACCTTATAAAGAAATCTTTGGTCAATATACAGATCATACCTTACAAGCCAAGATTGCTTACTTCTGTAGCCTACACCTAACCCACCTGGAAAAGCACCACCTTTTCTCCTCAACTCACTAGAAAAATAATCCAGTGTTGCTTTTCTGGAAAGCTTTTGAGAGGAAAGTTCTTTTACTTAGATTCTTATTACCAGGGTAAGGACTGTTAAGATTTTGTCCCTGTTAGGGTAAAGCACTGTAGAGCTCCTGGGAGAATCCCACTGCTGACCTTTCTCTATTTGGGAAGGGACTGTTAAACCTGCCCCTTCAGCCAGCTTTTAGTCCAAGAACCTGTCACTGACTTCTGTGGGATCTTGTGCTCCGAATTCATTTTGGTGTAAGAGAATTTCAACAGCTATGCTTTCTCTGTACTTACTGATGCCAGTGTTCACTTCCAGCAGGCTGGTGATGCAGGATTTCCCATGGGCTAAAACAGCCTGAGTTTTATGAAGAAACATAGAATATTTATGCTGAGGGCCTGCTTCCTCAAGAAGTACTGTCTTACCAAGGATCTGTGTATCTATTGTGCATGAAAGACTTAATTCGTAAAGTATATAGTTATTATAGACCAGTTCTAAATTAACTTTGAGCTTGCAAAAGTATCGTGTGCTTTCCCTTAACGAAAAATAAGATCAGAAAAAAAAATCAGTTTGAGTATCTAGCAGAGGAGTTTCTACAGTAAATGGGTTGTATTTCAGACAGAATTGACTGATACTGGTTTGAAAGCTTGCTGCAAATGAAAGTTGTATAAATAGTTTAGAACCAAGAAACTGGTTAAAGTAAAAAGAGTCAGACTGTAGTTGCAGCATTTCTGGAGCATGACAGGATTTGGTGGTTTTTTTCTTTTTTATTCTTTTTTTTTTTTTTTTTTCTTTCTTGATTTAACAAGTTGAAAATCTGCTGAATAATTCATGAAGAGTGGAAGGGCTGAATCTTCCTGGAATGATATACAGTGTATGTTCTGTGGCACAGGAGAAACTGCAAAGCTTTGTATCAGTTGCTGCCGTTTCTGCTGCTGATTGCAAGGTGCTGCTGCTCTTGGCATTTTCACAGCTACTGAATCCTCAGTCGTGCTCTGGTCTACTAACAGCTATCTTCTCCCCATGGACACACCTTTGCTAGCTACAATCTGTGGGATCTCTTCCTACCTACCTGCTTTGGACACTGCTGTTCTCTGGACCATTACTGCAAACTGCATTTTCTGGACCTTGCAGCTTGTGTGACTGAAACCTGCCTTAACAGTTCCTCAGCTGCACATCCTCCCTTGTGCTTGGTGGGGAACTCTGGCAGCAGGATCTTCTGACCCAGGCAAGTATGGGATTTACAGGGACAAGTCAAAACTGAGCTGCATTCAGCGAGATGCCCAACGCCTCTTCCTGGGGTGCTAGCTCGCCTCTGCTGCTGCTCTGGGAGGACTCCTCCGGGACCCGTATCTTCCTGTCCCTGCTCTACGCAGTCTTGGCTATCTCAGGAACTTTATCCAATGTGATGGTCATCTACTTAGTCTTCTCCTTCAAGAAGCTGCAGACAACCAGCAATGCCTTTATTGTGAACGGCTGTGCAGCAGACCTAAGTGTGTGTGCCCTGTGGATGCCTCAAGAGGCTGTGCTGGGGCTGCTGCCTCTTAACTCCTCCTCGCTTCGTTCAGTGGAGTACCGGCTGCTCCGAGGGGGGCTCCTTGGCCTTGGCCTTACCGTCTCCCTGGCCTCTCACGTGCTGGTGGCCTTCAACAGGTATGTGCTCATAACCAAGCTGCCCAGCGTGTACCAGGCCCTCTACCAGCGTAGGCACACGGGCTGCATGATCGGGCTTTCCTGGGCCCTTGCCCTGCTCCTGGTCCCCCTGCTGCCCGGGCTCTGGACCTCGGGCTCTGCCCAGCAGCCTCCGCTGCGGCAGACGGACGGCGGCTCTCGCTACACCGCCCTGCTCCTCGCCCTGGCCGTGCTGGGCCAGACCGCGCTGCTGCTCCACTGCTACCTCGGCATCGTGCGGCGGGTGCGAGGCAGCGCTAAGCGGGTCAGCGTCCTCAACTTCCACCTCCTCCACCAGCTGCCCTTCCCCGCCGCCCCACCGCCGCCCCGCCGCGCCCAGCGCCGCCTCAGCAGCGTCTCCGTCCTGCTGCTCTGCTGCGTCTTCCTCCTGGGGACCCAGCCCCTGGTGTGGGTGAGCCTTCTGGGCTTCTTCCTGCGGCCGGCGCCGCCGGCGCTGCAGGCCGCCAGCTGGCTGCTGCTCTGCTCCCTCTCGGCCCTCAACCCCCTGCTCTACACGTGGCGCAGCGAAGAGTTCCGCCGGGCGGCCCGCTCCGTCCTGCCCCGCGGCGAGGGCTCCGCCGCCGTCCCGCGCCCCGCTGCTGCCGCCGTCCCCGCCGCCGCCCC
>JANHGN010001380.1:60802-123966 GCA_024605025.1 Megaceryle maxima | reverse complement strand
GGGGGAGGAGAACAAAACGCTCATAGCACAGGCGGGGGGCACGAAGGGGTAGGGGGGGAGGAGGGGGGAAAGAGGGGGGGGGGGGGGGGGGGGGGGGGGGGGGGGGGGGGGGCATTTGAATAAATAAAAACGCCTTAATATAAAGTATTTGAAATGTGTTATCAGAAAGTATTGGCTTAAAACAATCAGCAGTGCACTTCAATCACTCTCTCACACAACCTACTCCTCAAGTAAAAACACTATACACCATTAGCCTCACTGAAGTCAAATCAGAAACTGATGTCTTAAATCAAGCTGTCTAGTGTGGGATCAGGGCCAGCTTCTCCAGGAATGCAGGTGCTTTTACACACAAGTAATCCTATCAATACCAACAGGCCCCAGTGTGTTCTAATTTAAGACCTGAAAAATGAGTTTGCCCCTCCCCTCTTTTCTTTAAGCTGGGCAAGAGGGTGGCAGAGGAACCTTTTTCCCTCCTCTCATTTTAGACAGCAAGGAAGAAAAATTCAAGGAGAAAAATATAAGAAAAGCACCACAATCTACAACTGCCTGGTAGTAACATATCTTTCATACAGGTATTTCAAGAAAAGCTGGTTTTCACATAAAATATCATAGCATGTTCCTTAATAATTAAGCATTTACCTGCAAACTGTCTTTGGTGAGGTACACTAAAAATTTGTGCTTTACTGGTTATGTTCAACACTGGGCAACAGGTAACTTAAAACATTTCAGTCTTTGAAGAATAATTATAAATTAAAGCAAAATTACAAAAAAAATCCAACTGCATTTAACATGGGAAAGTATGACTACAGTTACTCCTTCCAAGGCTCATCCAGATTTTACTTTCCCTTTATAGGAAGGAGCAAGATAGCACTGACAATTCACCCATCTGTACATCTCTCCCAGTTGATCTGTGTCCAGGTTATTTTGCCTTTAATCAGAAAGCTCCTCTTTACTCCTGAATGGTAAATTCAAAGTACCTAGGAACAACATGAAGCTTACTCATCTCCTCTCTCATAAACATGCTCCATTCTCAAGTCAGAAAATTATCCAGCCTTATGCTCTTCAAATTGCAAGAGCTAAACAGCATACTTTTCTTCTGTTGTGTTACGGATGACAATGCAAGAACTTGTTAGGTCAAACTATTGTTTCTGTACCATCTATGCAACTTCACACTCTATTTTTTTGATGACCAAAACAGCAATTACACTTATCAAGGCTCTAGTAATATTTAGATGACAGCTAAACAAAAAAATCCCCACTTTCTGAAGTAAGTACAGATATATCTGAAAGCACAAGGACCTTGTAATTAAAAAGGTGTCATTACACAGGCACTCTTGTAAATGGAGCTATACACAGCAATGTTTTATTTTACAATATACTAAGAACCATAAGAGAAGTTACATTAAAACAGTTAACAATTTACATCAAATTTCAATATTACAAATATTATTATGTATGCTAAACCCTTCTCCTACAGTATTTTAAATTAATTAAGCTTCTAGGAATGGGCACCCAGAGATGATCTTGACTGACTATATGTAATTAAGATTAAAAGTTATGTATGCATAATAAAACATTCAAAAAGTGCTCCAAAGTTAATGCAAAAGATAATTATATTTACATAGATTTAAATGTAAAATTATATAATATTTTAATAAGTTTTCCCAATAGTATCATCCCCAGGCTGTCTCATTCACATTTTACTTGCCACATATTTGCTGGCCTTTCATCCCTTAAAAACAGTTCCTGTAAAAATACTACTTTGTTATTGTATTTGAAAGCCTTCTATGATAAATCAATTACAAAATAATGCTAGTATAATCTCTGCTCTTATACAAGTCTGGACTTTGGAATATATCTTGAGTTACAGTATCAATATGCAAAACAATTCTTTGGAAAGTTCAATACAGTATCACAATTAATTATTTGAAAAAAAAAAAAAAAGGCATAACAGAACAGTTTGCTTACATAAAAAGATGACTGAATATTAGGTCTCTTTTAGAGTTTGCTTTGAGTTGAAGGGGACATGTCCTGTATCTCATTTTCATTTATTTCTGATGAGCATAAAGAGCAATTGAGACAAGGGAAAACTCCAAAGGTCTCAGTAATACTTAAACACCAAAAACAAAGGTAGGGGAAATGGTTTTGACAGTGTTATCAAAGATTGACAATGACAATTAATATGAAATAAGTATTTGCTAATATGCATAGCAAAGTAGAATGAGTTTCTAAAGCTAAAATTTTGCTTTGAATATTTGTTAGTACTGCACAGACCTTAAACTGCGAGTAGTAACACAAGTAGAAGTTATGGGCAATTAGCACATTTTGCTACATAGAAAAGAAAATCCCAGGTTTATACTTTCACTGAAAGGCACAGGTTCCCTCCTTCATTCCTTCCCTACAGATAGAATGCAAGGAATGCAGCTTCTGTTTCTCTATCTAAAGTTTGGAAGCAAGACAAACAGAATTTACTACAAAAACTGTTATTCCTAGAGAAATAAATTCTATAAGCCTATTACAATAGAAACGCTGTGTGTAGCAGCCAAGATCCAGACTTAAGACTTGCTACTTGAAAGGTGGAAGGTCTGGCTCCTGGAAAAAAAAAAATGCACTTAAAGAAGCAGAAAGTAGTAATTTGACTGAAGGGAAAATATCAGAAAGCTATCTTCAGATAAGACAGGCATATAAACAGAACAAAAACAACATCAAAATGAGACGTTAAGACAACAGATTCAAAGTTTCTCCCCATGGAGTTTATTTTACCATAACTCACTTTGCATATTTGTCCCAAAAGACTTTTTTTTCTGTTTTGGGTTAGAAGCTTTTCAATGACTTTTGCAAAAAGTAATACTGACATGGAAAACAACAGGACCTTTCTACCCATTTGCTTACTGGCATGATACTCACGGTTTAGTAGGCATCAAAGCAGAACAAAAATGCTTAAATTATTCTGGAAGCACTGTGCAAGAGAAGTATACTTGCTATAGATAGTTACAAAAAAGGGATCTTGGACTTCACCTGAACTCAGGCAACTTCAAGTGGATATTCCATGAAGTATCATGTTAGTCACATGACAAACAGACACAAAACATCTTACTTGAAAGACATGTTTAAATAAATTGGAGAGCCAGGATCTTGCTCCATCTATGAAATATTCCAACTGTCACCTTCAAAAAAATCTAATTTTGTGAGAAGGACCAAGAACAGCAATAGCTTCCTAGATGACGTTTAAGCTGGAGAAGAGCCCAGCAAACTACCTGCAGTATCTCTTTAGAAACTTGTTCCTGTCTTTCCCTGATGTAGCAGTTCTCTGTAATTCAGTTGCCTTGCTGGAAATCAGAGATAATTGTTAAAGCCTAAGGCAGTGCTTGCAAGCTTGTCTAGCAACGAACAGTGAAAATGACTTTCCAGATTTATCAGAGCAGGCTCTGCCAACCAACTCTTCCAAGGATTCTCACAGCAACTTTGTAGACAGTTTACTAACTGGCAGGATCTCTTAGGTTTATAGGCTCATTTCCCTGTCATACATGTACCTGTGCTGGCAGGCCATTTTGTTTGCCAGGAAGCTTTTATGAATGAAGGAAAAAACCAGAAAGAGCAAAGCATTTTGAGGCAGCATCTGCTTAGACATGGTTATATCAAAACCATTGCTTTCCAGCTGACATTTCAACTTGGAAGGCTGACACCACAGAAGTAAAACAGAATAGGTATAGATTACTCTTCCCTAATCTCTTCAGAGGGGAAACCAGCACCTTGCATAAACAGTTTTTGCCTCTTCCTTAAAAGAAACAAAAACGTGATATTGTCCCGAGCAGCCTGTATTGTCAAAACCTTCACTGCTTTCTAAATTCCTGTACTTTTTCTAAAGTCTCTTCATCTAATGATTTTTCACTTCCTATACAAAACACCTTTTGCAGGCTATGAATGGTAGTAACAGCATTTTCAGGAAAGGCAGAGAAGTAAAAATAACTTTGAGAGAGAAGAGTTTATTCCTCTATGCCCCTGGAATGGCAAGCTGCAAGACCAGCTGCAAGGAATCAGAGAAATCATATAAATTAAAAACAGTTTAATTATTTCACTTTATAAACCCTTTATTTCTGGGGACACTCTCCTACAGTCTTGTATGGTATTTGTTCATCAAATACTAGTACCTTTCAGGACACTTATCTCAAAGACAGGAGATCCAGAAATCAGCTGTCCTACCCCTAACGGCCACAGCAGAGGAATCCCTGGGTCTAGACATTTCCTTTCAGTAACAACCCTAGGGGAAGGTCCTTTGAGCTAACTGAGGAAAGCTAGACTTAATGCCTAAAGGGTTAACAGAGATGTTACTTAGGAAGTCCTTCAGGTAGTTTTAATCATCCAAATAATCCAAAGTGCTTGCTTAACAAATGCGTGCTTTGAAATAAATAGAAGACAGTACTGTCAGTCTCCTATCCTGACCCGGGCTTAAGATATCTTTAAGTGGGTAACATGCTTTTAATTTCAGCATCTCCTGTGTTCACCATTCTGATCCTGAGGTCGGGATTAGAGTCCTCTGCAACCGCTAGCAATATCACAGGCATTTCTCTGCACTGTATTAAGACTGCAGTGGTATGATTTGCTCCTTCTCAGATAAAAACTTGAACTATTAACTTGACATAATGAAAATTACACTGAGGGTTTCAGATGTTTTGAGGCACCTTTCAATATGCAGTCCTAAACTTTACTTTTTTTCCATCAGAAGATTCTATAAGGAAGAAGTTGAACTGACAACTGTTTACTAAATTCTTCAAGAATGCAAAATGTAGCAAAGCCACAATCTCAGGTCATATCCCTCAAAACAAATCTATATGTAAAATAAATAAATGATTGCCCAATTTTGTAATATATACACTTGACAGCATATTAATTTTAAGATTGTAACTCATGTTTGCAAATCAGAGTAAATATATTCATTTCACTACAGAATTAAAGAAATAAAAGAACTCCAGAAATCAAGACTTCTCTGTAAAAGGTCAAATTAAAAAAAGAAAAATCTTCATTATAAAATCCATCATCTGCAATATTGAGGAACTATAGGTTTTAATACTGAAATTAATTCCAGTGAGGTTGATGCGCAACACAAAAGAAACTCCACTTTTAAAAAGAAATAGCCCTTCAAGAATCTTCAAAACCACATGAAATTTCAGTTAAGTTTTAACTGAAGTATGAAAGATCATCATCTTTTCTAACTGACATAGTTACTATTTAATGTCATTTAGTATGGCCCCAGTGTAAAAAAAAAAAAATCCTTTAAGTAGTAGTTTTCAATTAAATACAATTAACCCACTCATACCCTTCTTTCAGAGTAAAAGCCTTCCAAAATTACAACCAAACATCCCAAGATAAAAGCCTAAATGTTACAGTAGTTTACTCCTTTGAAGTGCATCATGATTAACATATGTCAGTTACATGGTGTATATATAATATACTTATTGCTGCCCTAACAGAGGCTCCCTTAACCATTTCCATATCTTCTACTTTTCAGAAAATTGGATTTTTACCATTTCTTACTGATCCAGAACTCTTTAAAAAAAAAAAAAAGCTTCATAGTAAGCGTTTATATTAAGCCCAGCAGTATCAAGCACCATTCAACAGTTGCAAAGTCTAATAGCCGATTTAAAGAGCAGACCTCATAAAGATTAATTTGAACACTATTAAAACACAGTGATTCTTGAGTATATTACATACTTGGAATAGGCAAAAAAACTTCCATTAAAGGAAAACAAAGCCAAAACAAACAAAAAACCTGAAAAGCAATGTCACCTCATTCAGAACTTTGTTAGGACACAGAAATTGATAACATCTACCTCATGTTTTAAGGAGGCTTTTATAAGCAGTACACTTGGGGCTAACTTCATACTGTTACCATGGTGGCCTAGTATGGGCTCTCTCACAACTGGGCTAAAGAGAAGTGCAAAACTAGAGGACAGTCATTTACCAAGCAAAAACTACACTGCTTGCAAACTGTTTATTCTGCATATTCTACACCTAGTCTAATTTATACTGTTCCAATTCTCTACAAATAAGCAAAAACCTACCTTAAACATAGTTTAGTCAAAACTAGCAATAATTTTTATATGCATCTGAAGGGGGATGCACACATTAAGAGTCTGCAAAATTAACAAAACTCTACACTAACATTACACAGCATTGTAAAATTATACATTAAAAAAAAAAGCAAAAACACACTTTTCAGTCAAAAGAACCTAAAAGAATTTTATAAGCTACAGACTCCAGTCTTCACAGACAAAGAAGGTTTAAGAGGAAGAATCCCAGAGGCACTGTGCCTGAAGAGCAGGCAGCAAGAAACCAATGAAGGGCCAGTAAACAAACCATAATTCAATACAGGCCCTTCACCAAAAAGTATGAGCACCACAACACAGGCCTGATGGGGGTGGGGGGGAGGGCGTGGAAGAGAAGAAAGTAGGAGTCCAGAACTGATCCCTTACAGGAAAATATGATAACCACATTCATATTTGTGACCTCAATAAGCACTATTCACAGAGGCACACAGAAGCAGTCTTCAAAAAGTGCATAATCCCACAGGTATTCTAATGACTATACATTGTTGCATGCTGATTATTCAAATATTTCACAATTGTTAGTACGTTATACTGTAATTTCCATAGTGATAAAAGACTTTTTTAGGTTTTTATGCTTTAACACAAGTCTAGCATCGCTACCGCCTATTTATACAGGAATAATCAAGTTACAGGCAGAAAGTAAAACCCGTGTAATAAAAAAAACTATGTGGAAATTGAAGCATAAAGGGGGAAGTTTTACTCCAGCAACTCACAGTATCACAGTTATACATCAGAAGTCCATCCTAGTGAAAATTACTACTTGTTCTTGATCTGCAGCATATATGCATAATATAGATTTGCTACACCTACTGCCACAAATATAGTCTGAAAAAGAGAAAGAGTACATCACTGCTTACACTGACTGTCAGATCTCTTATAAAGCACAAAGTCTGTTCAGTTACACTTCCTTCTGAATGCAAATGCTCATTTCTGGTATAGGCACGTGTTTTCAAGGATGCATAAAAAAAGTTCTTTTCTGGAATCCCAGAGGCCCAGGTGCCTACCTTTAAGCCCAGATGGTCAGAAGAGAGAAATTTCACCTCAAGCATTAAAATTAAGTAGAGGAAGATATGTATCTTAAACTGGATCTTAAAGTGACACCTAAAGATTTATAGCTGACTCTTGGTATTAACTGCCTCACTAGTAAAATACATCAAGAAAATGAGTCATATATTACCTGAATAAACATCTTTACTCTTTTCACAATACTTTTAACCTAGATGAACACACCAAATAAAACTAAAACCTCCACCTCACCTGAGAACATTTTAACAACAATCCTCTTTTAACAACTTTCTCTTAATTGCTGCACCCTTTTCCTCATTACATAATCCTCCTATATCCTTACAGCTAAAGAATCTTAATTTACAATACAAACTGGTTGTTTTTTTTTTCCATGTAGCAATGGTAGTCATTCCCTAACTATGAAATTACAGCTAACTCCTGTTTTCCAATTCAATATCATAAATGTCAGTAAACTTCCTATGGATATAACTTCTCAAGTGAAGCTTCCTTTCAGAAAACAAACAAAAAAATAAATAAAATAAATAAATCAAGAGTGCAACAATACTTTTTCACAGCATTTAACTCCAATGCCATTTTCAGAATAAATCTTGGACAGATAACTCACTTTGAAAACTGTATCATATTTTAAAGTTAGGAATTTTGAAAACAATCTTGTAATCGGAGGTTTATCCAACACTTCTAGACTAATGATTTTCCAGAAGTTTTCTAAAGCTCTTCTTACACTCCATATTCACAAAACTGCATATGAAATATACTTTAACCTGGGCCTTGTTTAAAATTGCCTTCAAATGCACTACTTTGGAAGAAAAAGCTATGCTAACATAGATTCAGTTTTACTGTTGAGTAACTTACATTGTTACAGACAGCACAGGCAGCAACACTGCATTGGATAATTTTAGTCATTGTTTTTAAAACCCCATATTAATTCACTTGGCCAAATTACAGAATGCAAAAGCCTTTTATGCCCAAATACCTCCCTTAACCACCTTCCAGGCTGAAACGATCAGATTTTTTTAAAGTAGCTAAGATAGTTCAATCATTTCTGAATGTTTTTAAACAGCTGAAAACATTTTAAAATCTAGTCTATTTGGATGCTTTCGCACTTGAATACCATGAAACACTGACAAGAGGGACATGTTCTTGTCTTAGGAAGTCACTGCATACCAACACAAGACCTGCTCAAGTTCGCTTTAGCTGCAAGACTCTGCAACGCCACCACACTTGCATGTTACGCTGAGACCCTACAGAATTTCACAACTTCTCTCGGCTGATCTCCAATAGGTTTCACATTCTTGCATGAGACTTCTGTGCCATGGTGGGGATGCAAGCCTAGCCACAGGAAGCTAAGGACATTTCATCCTAGGACAGACAAATACATCAATTCTCTTAAAAATCAGCTGGGTGCCATGAGGAGGATAGCTAGGACACACAGGAGGAGCAAGCCAGAAGAGGAATCAAGAGTTCAGAACAGGAACAGAAAAACTGCAGAGAAAGACAGAGGTGTAAGATGATGATGGGACAGCAGAGTCTCAAAGATCCAGCCACTACAGCATGAAGACCTTCAAACCCTGGACCCACCATTTCTGCATTTCCTCATTTGTTTTGTGTACAGACAACAGATGAAAGACCACTGTGAAAATGTACCTCTATCCTCTAATTAATGATGCAGAGAGTATAGGAAAAAAAAAGTGTCTAGCTAAGAATGTTTGTTTCATATATGCCTGTCTCTTAAGTTTTTTGGTTTTTGTTTTGGTTGGTTATTTTTTTTAATAATGCTTAGGGAGCCACACAAAGCTTTTCCCAAGCCTTATACTTGAAATACTTCAAGAGTCTATGCAGAACATTAACCATTCACAGATCCAAATTAAATGAAAGGCATTTCTGTTGTGAAACATTAGGCCAATGCCTCAGTTACTATTTGTATCATATGGCTGTCACCTCAGTAAGGCAATATAAAGATAAAACTTTTTCAAAAACCTATTATAAAGCTCTTCCATGACAATGTAATTAGAAACTGGGAAGAAAACATTAACCCAGAATTTACTTATAATTTTGGATAGCGTGATCTGAACAATGGGATTAAAATAGAAAAACCTCAGTGAGCAAATGCATCCTGTCTAACAAATGAGGCCAGAGTCCTCTGGGAAAACACCATTTGATCAAAAAACTATGTAACAGTGATATGCAGATGGAATCTGACTTGAGAAAGGAAAGAAAACCTTTATTCCAGCATTTCTTAAATTCAGATTGCCTTGTGTTTGCAATTTTAAGACTCATTGAAGCAGGCTTTTATGTACTGACTGAGGGAGGGGTTTGTTTGCAACAGAACTTCAAATGCTCATATAAACTGTGACCTACATCATTTGCAGTTTATGAACTGAAAACAAGACAAGTTTATGACATGGCAATACAAAGACTAAGCACCAGGAAGAACAATGATGTAATCCAAAACTTAGCTTTTCAATCTTAGATTGCTGGGGAAGCAAAGAAACCAAGTGAAAAGAATAAATGAAAAAGAGTAAAAGTACAGGGACCAAAAAAACAAACCACACACAAAACACACACAACAAAACAAACAACAAAAAAACTACACACACAAAAACCACATACACAAAAAAAACCCTGTAAAGATACATAAGGTAGAAAATGGGGGCCTTCTGAGAGGACAGGAGACAAAAAAGGCAAGCTGAAGTGTTCCACATTTATCTAGAACCCTGTCTTCAGACAAAAATTAAGTTCACAGCATCACACGCCTGTACCAACACTGGGAAGGTCTTCCATCACTTGATGCAACATGGCTGCTGCTCTTTAGATTTATAGAATAACCAAATTTAAAGCTTCTCACTCTAAATAAAAAAAAAAAAAAGCCCAAAACTTTTAATAGCTAAAAGTTCAAAGCACATTTTATAGTACAAAAATTGTAAAGGAAATAATTTTACATGAATACGTAAGCAACATGACCAACTCAACAGTGTCGCGCAGATTTTTACCCTTATCACTTCATACATCAACCCCAAATTTAAGTTAACCCCTTGTGTGTGATTACAAGGTATCACTAAAAATCTCATTCTTACTCAAGGAACATGTATCCAATAGTAATCCAGCCATTTGTATTTCTGATTATTTGCCAATTTTATTTTGCCAGTTTCGCAGTGCCCACAGATGTCAGACTGCTGACAGGCACAGGAGCTGGTGTGGTTTCCAGTGAATGACAAGACCTTGTTGTGGAACACAAGCTGAACCCCCTCTATCAGCAGCTGTCCATCTTGTTCCAAGATGGCACCCTTGCCCTGACACTGCTGGACTGTCCCCTCAGAGACAAATACTGAGTGGCTCTTCAGATGAGAGAATAAAAACAGGAAAATAACAAAGGATAATGTGGGCAGAACAGAACTGTGGTGGTTGCATTCAGAGACAAGAAAAAACATCAAAGGAAATTTTCTTTTGTTCACCAAAGCAAAACTTGGTATATACTCCAGGTTTGACATTACAAAGCATGAGGACAACTGATTAGGCAAGGCTGTTTTCACTTGTTTCCCCTTCTGTTTCAATATTAGAATTTAACACTGACAACTGGATTATTTTAAATGCTCTTCATGCATAGTTTTAGAAGCTTACCTTCTAAGCAAAATCTGACATTGTCTTGCAGTTTTATATGCTTTATCCCTTCCAGTAAAAATGGCAACAGATATTTTCAACTGTCACTACAATTATTAGTGACTAAGTTTTCACAGGAAACATGTTAACAAGCAAAATATCCATACCTCAAAAGGATCAAACCATATCCAGTTTTATAGAGTGGTGCGGCAAGCGCAACACTAGAGGGTTGTGAGCTCATTCTGAGCCTGCATTAGTCAATGAAAAGACTATCCATTCATTCTCAAGCTGCAAGTTGAAAAGGCAGACATTGAATAAACCTGACACACAATTTTGAAGTTTTACTTAGAGAGGAAAGAAGGGTTACATCATCTTCCACAAAGAGCTAAAACTTTCCACAAATAGCAAGTTGTATGAAGAGTACAGGATAAACACACTAACTTCACAAAATTAAGTTCTATTAAAAAGACAATTAAGCACTTAAAATAAGAAGTGTGCACTGACCCTTTGCACAAAAATAAGCAAGAAATTCTCTTTACAGAACTCTTCTCTCCTAACAATCCTCCATGAACCTAGCAATACCAACAGTTTCCTAACACAGCCCTACTCAAACCAGGCCGACAAGACTCAGTGATAAAATACCAACAACTGCCAGGGCCTTCCCAACATTAGCAGTCTTCTTACCAGTGGGCAGATGGATTACAGACAGCTGTGTTGAAGAAACTCCAGGATACGCTCCGTAAAAAAAAACTGGGCACATAAATGCTGAAATACACAACTGAGGTGTTATTATTCTGTTTGGCTCACTGGATTACTACTCTGGAAAAAGAGGAAACAATACCAAACAGAACAGAGGAACATATTTACTATAAAAACCATTGCATTTCTCCTCTAGAAACACATTAACTGACAGTCTAGACTTAGTCTGACACACCAGGCACAGAATAACATGGCCTGACCTGGACAGGCTCTTCCTTTCTGGGATGATTCCTCCACTCTTGCCTTCCTACTCCTTGCCTTGCCAACTAGAGGGGCACACCTGCTCCACCATGCCTATGGCATAGTCCTGGCCTTTCTACACAAAGAACATGGAATGTAGGAGTTGCTCAGTGCTAGCAGACAAACATCCATCCTTCCCCCAGAACCACAGTACCGCAGCTGAGTCCCAGGGCTCTTTAGAGAACTGAGAAAGAACACAAACCACTGCTATTCACAAGGCAAAGCTGAGTAACAACAATTTCATGTTGGACATCCTTCTCCTGTCCCTCAGAGGTGTACCCAACAGTTCCCCAAGAGGTCACAGAAGGAATGCCTTCTCATCATCAGGGTATGGTACCCACTCCATGTTTTTTTCCCCCCTACTGCCTGCAATACACAATCTGGGTCAAGAGGGTTTCTTAAGATCCACAACCAAAGACAACACTGCATGACAAGTCTTAGAGCAGGCTATCACCCACAATTTTTGCCCACTATCCCACTGAACAACTCAAGTTCAAACTAGAAACTTATCCATGTAGAAATGGCACACAGCAACCAATAGGAATGTGTGTATATGCTGCTTGGCCTCAGGAAGGACAAAAGTAACTCATACTTTGCCAAGTGTAACCCTCATACAGAAGTGTGGGCTTATAGTGTCATAAATACCAAGGCTTTACAAATTTTTCAGTCTTTCAGGATGACAAGGAGGTCTAATGGCTGATAGTACTTCCTCTGCTCCAAAGTTCTGCATATCTGACCTAGACAATGCTAAGAAATAATTTAATGTTAAGCTAAAACAATCATTAAATAAATAGATCTACAAAACCTCATTTATTCTTTTCAGTTTTACAACTATTTCTTCAGACCTCAGATCAATTGAATTCACTCTTCACTAAACTACAGGATCCCTCAAGGAAAGAGAAAGACCTTGTAAAAAGAAGCACTTGGGATGTCAGTAAAAAACTCCATAGAAAATTAATTTTTATAAGGACAGTAATAGAACAAACAACAGATGTCTCTATTTTGACCTCAGATTTGGAGACTCTCAACTTTCAATTCTCTACTCTGAAATTTCAGCATCGCTCCTAACAAAAAAAAAAAATAAAATACAGCACCTACTTCAAGAAGTGGTGAAAAATGAGAACCAAGTTACACTGTAATAAAGCTGTAACTTTTGATAAATCACATTTCTGTCCCTTAAATTATTTATATATGACAAGTTTGTTCTGTACAGGTGTCATCCAATCAGGAAGACAGGATGCATTCTATCATTTACTTTACCATGTTATTTGCAGCCTGAATTCAAAAAGCTTAAGAAAGACACATTAAAGAGATCAAAAGATCACTAAGACTACAGCAAGAGGTGTACAACAGCTATGAGAATAGTATAATCTGATTGTAAATGTCACCTAAAATACTGAAAAAAGTTAGATTTATTTTCAAGCATAATTTGTTTTCCCTCAAAGTTGCACTAATACAAGTAACATTGTCCTTTTACATCTGCAGCATCAACAGACTTTTAGAACTCTTACAGTTACAGTTCAGAGCCAGATTCCGTGAGAGGTTATCTGAGAAAGTGCACATACCTGTAGGCAGAAGACCACTGGGCTTCTTCAGAGAAGGAAACATCCACTCTACTACACAGTACTTTCAAACTGTTTCACTCAGATATGTCAAAACTCTGCACATGCAGAGAAGTAACATCCCTAACCATGCAAACATGATAGTTAATATTCCTAAAACACAAGCAAAGTTACTGTTTAGCCACAGACACTGACAGGGAAAATATTTCAGATGCAAATACCCACAATCAAAAATTATGTAGGATGTGTTCCAATTCATACCAGTGGGGATGAAGCCTCTAGGTGCTAACAATACAAAGAAGCGTTACATAAGACTATGCACTTATTTTTAGAAGCACATTACAAAATTAAGTACTGCATTGGAATCTGTTGCAGAGCCATGGACAGTTACATCAACGTGCACAAAGAACAATTGCTCAGTTGGAGCAGAATACTAGATTTGATTCAGATTAGAGTTCTTTACTGCCAATCCCCCAAAAAACACTGAACCATCTGAGACTAAATTAATTTGCATTCATTAAAAACAAGAAAAAAACCACACCCACCCAACAACCCAAACCCAAAAACACACTACTAATCATAAATAGACATTCTCTTCTAGAAGCAGCAAAACTAATACAAACTAGTTCCTTACAGATTTGTCATTTTGTTTCTTATTACTTCTCCCACACCATAACCCTCAGCTTCCTTTTCCACAGCTCTTCATGACACACTCTCCCTGGTGCTCCAGGGAAGAGAGTCGTGGTGCAGACACTCTGGAAGACTGTATGTGCTTGCAGGCTGCCTAACCAGCTGCCATCCAACAGAATACATACTAGATCAGTCCTTACTATCTCTTTTCCAAGAGGGTGCAGTAATTTGGACTTCCTTCCTTTACCTAGACACAATTTTATGAGGTTTGTAGGACTACAATTTGAGTCTTAATTTCTCCAATTTATTTTAAATTTTTCTTTTTAAATGTCCCTATAAAAATAAAAATTAAGTCAAGCATTTAACTTTTGAATTAACACAAAAAAGTTGGGTTACCTATATATACTTGACAAATATTTTTATTTATGTACACTCAATGCGAGGAGGGAAAAACCAAATAAACTCATAAATCATACTTCCTGAGAAAAACCAAATCAAAGTTTCCTAGATGCTTAAACACTACTGCATGCTGTAGAATGAACCCAGCAAGCATTTGCCTAGATTAAACTTTGCTCTTCCCTCACCATCTGATTTTTACCGTTCCTCCCATTTCCATTACAGCTAACTTTGTCATCATGCATCACACTGCTCTTCAAAATAACCCAGCGTGAATTTATCAATACTGTTTTGCCTATTTCTTACAGGTATAGACATAAAACAATCCATTAGGTGCATCCTACTGATGAGATTTTACTACCACCACTTATTCACTTTGCAGCCTACGTTATTCCTCTTCAGGCTCTTTGCTAAGTACTTTAAGTGTAGTCAACAGGCCACACTGTTAGTCTACTGAGTTCTAAAATACACCTCTCAAAATGTTTTTAAGAGCTAGGCGATGCAAGTATTCACTAGTATAGAAAAGTCCAGCAGTTGTACACTGGAATACACACATGCTGCAGTTAAGGAGCAGGTAAAGACACTTGCTCTCAGCAAGTCATTCCTGGTTGCCAACTAGACCTCACTTGCGTCACCCCAGTTTTCAAGACTTGTTAAGCTGTTGCTACGAAAATTAATTCAGTCTAGTAGCATATTTCAGAAAGGGAGGCCTGAAACTGAATCTACAGTTAGGACCCTAACAGAACTGTTAGATGCTTTAAATAACAACTTTAGTTGAAATTATGTTGTTGTTGTTATGTGTCTTTTGGAGACAAATAAAAGATTAGGAACACTTCTAATAATATCAACAGTTTGAAAATTTCTATTTAAACTGTTATGATAATATTACCTGCCATCAAGAATATACTGTTGATAGGCACAATACACACCTACTTGAGGTAAGGAAAGCTCAGAAGAACAACATTCTCCCAAAAACTATTCTTTATCCTTCCAAGAAATTTGGAATACTTCCAGTTTCATCCCAGAGATCCCACAACATACATATATAACTAAACTTCCATGAATCAGAGGGAAAACAAATCATATATTTATTGCCCAAAATGTATCTTAAAAAATTCTCCATATTACAATAGCACCAGAATCTGAATTTACTTCAATTCTGCCATAAAAGAGATACTGGCTTATTCTCATGTATAATGCTGATCTTAATTTGATCTTGAAGAATCAACTTACCAGAAATGTGCATCCAAATCCAGTAAATAAAACAGCAACTTAAGATTGCAACATAAAATACCTTTATACTTTACGATGATGCTTTTGGCATGTTGAAAAAGGTACACCACATAGTAAAGTACCAAGAACAGTACTAACACCGCAACAAATTAATCAGATTTCATAAGGAGATTTTTTTTTTTACTGCAGTTTTACAGGTGGACACAATATTGCAAGGTACTCTTAACATTCAGAATTGCTGATCATTTCCTCGGTCTTTCAAATGTTGACATTGCGTACAGTTCTCATTTCTTTCTGAAAACCTTTCAGATTTCCACTTTCCACAACACAAAGCATGGCATAAACTCTCACAAAGACGGATCACCTTCTATACATTTTTTTAGCCTACTTAATCCTTACATAAAATACCTGCTTCATAGCTAGTTTCCTGCTTCATACTTATTTTTTAACATTTATTTATAGTCAACAAGTATTTTCTCAAACTTCATTAGTACTGAATGGCAAAAAGACTCCAAGCACATACCTGAACAAGTCCCCTACACCTAAAAGCAACATAAGGAAGGTGGGCAGACCTTTTTTCCATCATCATAATTCTGTGGCAATACTTCTTTTGCAGGAACAGTTTTCACAATTAGAACTAAAAATGCATTAAAAATAGTTTCAGAGAATAGCCAGTCTACCTCATACAATGAAAAGTTATAGTAGGCTGGAAGGGGAAAAATTCCATTGCAGTGAAGCTTGAAGAAAAACCTCATGCTGTACTTGTCACACAGTCTATATGACACACTCCACTGACAGAAGCACTAATTACTTATTTTGCATTAGGACGGGACATCTTCCTATAGTCATCAGGCTGAAAAGATAACATATTACAGAAGTTGCCTACAAATCTAAACATTAACAGTTCATAATTTAAAATAGTGGCTAGTTTACAGTAATTAGTCATAGTGCTTCTTTTGGGTGCTTGGAAACTCCTTTCTATTGTTTTCAAATACACACATATTTAGACTAATGAAAATGTTGTGGACATACAATTCTGAAACACGTAAGGACAAACAATACAACTGCCACCTACTGAATTTTGTATAGGACTATTTGGGGGGTTTTAGCTCTTCTAACTATACATGTTAACTGCTACTAGTATCTAGATCCACAGAAGCCTTGAAGCATGCAAATAAAACACAGGAAAGCATTATCCTCTTACTACAGACTAGAACTTGGCATTGAGTAAGTCATTTAACCAATTTACAGCCATCAGTCACTTTAGTAGGTAACTCAGAAAGCACGTCCCAACTTTTAAGCTCACACCAGCGGATTACTGTCTGCTCAGCTAGAGTAACACAAAATAGGAGTTTCCATTTTACTTCTCGCAAACACGACGGCATCTTATACTAGTTTTCATTTTAAATGAACTATACCTTTTTAAAAGTAACTTGACCTCAGCCAGCTATATTCAACCATCACTAATCTCAAATTCATAAAAAAATCGGAGGGCAGAACTTTGAAAATGCTTCAGGAGTTCACTAAACAACTCACTGCAACCAAAAAGAATCCTGAGCCACATGGGATACTTGATACTTGAAAGTACTTTCCCAAAAAATACCAAAAATCAAAACAAAAACAGGAGGAAACAATGGTTTACTTACTAACGAATTTCTGATCAACAGCTCTTGCATTGTAATACAAGAAGAGAAGGACATGTCTTAAAAAAGTCTCATATAACCAAGTTTTAACCTACCAGTATGATCCGAAAAAAATCCTCCTATGAAACGCAGAGTTATGAAATTAAACATATTAGCAGTGCAAGGAGCAGTCAGATGGCAGAGCTAGCAAGTCAAGGGGGAAAAAATAATGCACACTTTTCTGTAACACTGCTGATAACCAATGCTATCAAGACAAATCGCAGAGGCTCAGTAACCTCTTTGGGCAAGGTTCATTTATGCCTTGATTTGGAGGCTATTACACAATCAGACCAGAAGCAGAGCTAATACACATTACCACAATACAACTATTCTATCTTCATTAGTGTATTATAAATTGAAGAAACATAAATTAAAAGCAATCTGAACAGTTCATGTTTGGTTTTGTATTTTTCTTTTTTTTGCAAACAGAAAAATATTTTATATCCTGTGTAGACATCTCTTTACCGATTAACACAGACCACGTTTGGTACACACACACACACACACCTTCTCTACAAAAATAATTTCATACGGATAATTGTAAACATCCTACTGTGCAAGAAGTTAATTTGACACAATTCTTCCCAAGCTGTTATAATGCTTAATAAAAGCATAGTTAGCTGTCAACATACAGCATCCATCCTGAAAACTCTCATTCACAAATTTAACTGTCAACATGCAAGTAGATGCTTTTAAGTCAATGAGAGTACCCACAAACTTTCAGTTGGTTCGTATGGATGTACAGGAACCTGAGTCAGGAGACCAATGCAACACAGACAAACACAGAACATATTTGCTAAAGAACATTTGAAAATTAAAAAAAAAAAAAAAAAAAAAGGAAAAGGCTGACCCTATTCAGAAAACACAACTGAAACAGGTTATTTTGAATTGCTCAGTACAGTATACCTGAGACATCAGCATAAATTTCAAGCAAAAATATCATCAGATCTCTGTTGTATAAAAGACCATACTTTTTTTATTTATTTATATCTCAAAAGCCCAGATGAGCTAAAGTTAACCTCACTTGAGCTCTGCTTTTGACAGGCATTTTAATTCATGCATAGGTTGGGGTTTTTTTGTTTGTGTTTTTTGTTTGTTTTTTAATGAGAATGTTATTACTTAGAGAGCAATCATTTAAATCTCAAGGGGGAGGAAATACTGTTTTGACTTGATGTTTTTGGTATTGCTATATCAACTGCCACAAAGCTTTCTAAGCTAATGTTTAGAAACACACACAACAAATACAGCAAGCATTCTGCCAAGAATTTAAGAATTTCTTTTTTTCTTCCAGAACATTTTTTTAAAGGTGTGTTTTAGAAAAAAAAAAAAAACAAACTGTATCCAAACACATTTCAGTTTTAAGGGAAGACATGATTTTAGAAGTGTTAAATAAAAGGATCTACTTACTTTAGAACAAAATTGTGTACTTGGAAGCTTAGGTGCATTTTTTATACCATCTCATAATAAAACAAGCAATTCAATGCTTCCTGTAAATTTCCAGATTAAGTCAGAAAGCCAGGTGCAAGAAACCTCCAGTTTAATTCAACTATGGTGCAATTTTAAGTTCTCTTCACTTCTTGAGTCAATAACTCAATGGAGGCACAAGATATTTTTGAATAAAGTCATGATACAAGATTGCTCTAAAGCTGAGGTTACAACTTTGCAATTGGTACACCACAGATAGACCTCTGCACCAACACAAAAATAAGCTTTTTTTTTTTTAATTACAGCAGAGGCTAAAAATGCAATGATGTTTCAAACTTTAATCTCTATCTAGACAGAAGTACATTTAGAAGTATAGCAAATTCAGCTGAATTAACTTCCGAGAGCTACCATTCCACTGCAGGCACACACAACTTTTATGCGAACGGACTGAGGTACAGACCAAGCTTTTTAGCTGCGAAAAGCCACTTATGAGGCCAGGTTTTAGCTTCAAACTTCAGGACATCTTAACTGCCCTGTTTTTTCCACTGAATAACAATTCTCTAAAGTTATATTCCTTTAAAGAGAATTAAAATCAAAGTTTTTGCAAATTCCGGGGATTTTTTTTATTTTCAGTTCTTAGCCAAGGGCTTTTGCTTTCCTTTGTTGTTAGAACTGACACACAAATGGGTTACAATAACAGTGACTACTTTGACAGCAATATTAACTTTCTAGAAGAGCCGTGTAGACAAGGTTTATCTACTACTACACTCTTAGCTTTATCAACAGCTTCCTGAAAGTGAAACGGAAATACACTTGCAAGTCAAGTCAAGTCAGCTCATGATAGCAAGTATTCAAATCCCTTCCTAAAATCAGAAACAGTCGACACCCTGAAGTTTAGCATGCTGGCTGAATTCTAAACAATAGTGGAAATTTGGGGGGGGGAAAAAAAAAAAAGATACTGGACACATACATAGTCTTCAAGATCATAAAACTGAATCTTGTGAGTCATGTTCTATTAACAAACCCTTGTGAGAGGACTGAAAAAACAGACACACACAGAGAGCAATTCTTCCAGGTCAAAGCAAAGATGCCATTGCAATATAAACCCTAAACAATTATTTTGCTCTTGCAGGTCTTTACAAGTCTTAACAATCTGAAACATATCCAAGTTTCCAGAAACACAAAGCACTAACTGATGTGACAGCAGGTTTGATCATCATTAACTCCCTTCCCACAAATGAAGGGTTAAGACTAGCAGCCAGTCACCAGCACCAGATGTTACTGCTGTGCAGGCACACAGGAATGTCTCCCTCACAAAATCAAGTCACACATAGGTATGCAAGAAGGAGATGCAAAAAGTTCTTATCTTCCCCTGGGGATAAAACTGTGCACAGTTAGAAACAAGTTTTTCCCTGATAAAACAGACTTCCAGCAGAAGTGAAAACATGCTTGTGTTAAATGAGCACTAGCAGCAGAAGCAGATCCACAGCTAGCACAAAGCATGTTTTCATTTTCTCATATTACAAAACCTCCAAAACAAAGTTACCTGTAACTTCACAAGAAAACCACACTAAAATAGAAATGCTAAACCTGTGATACCTGTAAGCAAACCCTCACTTCCGTCAGGAGCACACACACTAACTACAGTGTAAACACTGCCTCTTGCACCCTTCCTTATGGCTCTAGTGTCCTCCTCTCATCCCTGACCTGTCACCCTGTGCCACCTGCCCCCACGCCCACCCACACCTGTACGCTCCCCTTGAACGTCAGGTTCACGCCAAAGCTTCAAACGGCTGCCCAGGCAGGCAGGAGAGGCCGGCTGCCTCCTTAGGGGCAGCGCTCCGAAAAACGGCTCGGTCCGTTTCAAGTTTGTTTCCCAAACACGTCTGAGGGAACACTAGAGCCTGTTTACACACCACCTTAACCGCCGCCAGGAGCAGAGTGAAAAAGGCGCAGGCGAAAAACAAAATACCTTTCGAAAGAAAACCAGACAGCAGTATCCCCGTCTCACCCCCTTTCTTCACCCCGGGCCTTCCCGGGGGCCAGCGGAGCAGGCCGCGGAGGCCACACCGGCGAGGCGCGCAGCCCGGCGCCACCCGGGAGCGGGGCCAGCGGAAGCCCCGGCCGTGGGTGGCAGGTTTCTCTGCCCCGGCGCCGGGCCCAGGGAGAGGCAGCCGACGGGGGTCAGGCGGCCGCGCACCCTCCACCCCAGCACGAAGCCCGGCTCAGCGGAAGGGGGAGTGGGGGTGCCACGAAGGCGGGCGCCGTTAGGCCCGGGGCCGGGCTGGGGCGGGCGGCAAGGCGGCGACGGCGGGAAGGAGTCAGACCGAGCGGGCCGCGGGGCGAGCTGCCAACGGCAGCCGCGGGAGGATGCGGGGCCCAGGCACCGCTGGGCCGCGGCCTCGGAGGGCCCGGGAGGGGCGCCCGGCGCCCGCCACTGCCCGCGCCGCGGAAGAGGGCGGAGGGCGACGGGCCGGGTCGGGCCTGCGGCTGCGCTCCCGGCTCGAGCGCCGCGCGTCCCCCCCGCTCCCCCTCGGAGACAAAAGCAAACGGAAACCCGGCGGGACGGCCCCGGACCCGCAGGGCCTCGCCACGAGCCGCGCCGCCGCCCGGCCCTCTCTTACCGGCCCACGGCCGGGACGGTGGCGGAGCCCGGAGCGATGGCGGGGGCCGGGGAGGGGGCGGCCGGGGCCGGACTCACCGCATGAATTTTCTTGTCCCGCGGATCCAAGATGGCTGAGTATCCAGCACGGAGGATGCTGGGGGAGCAACCTTTACCCTCTGACCCGGCCGCCGCCGCCGTGACCCCGCCGCCGCTCGGCCCGGCAGCCAGCGCCGAGGGGCGGGTGCAAGCGTCGCCGCACGGCCCGGCCCAGTGCGGAGGTCCCCCGCGGAGAGCGGCTCAGAGGGACTGAAGGGGACGGAGAGAAGGAGGAGGAAGGAGCAGCGAGGCTCGCTCGACTGCGCTCCCTCCGCCTCCCGCGGGAGACGCGGCCCAATGCTTGGGGCCGCGCACGTCGTGGGGCACGTAGGCCGCGGGGCTGGCGGGCGCCGCCGCGCTCCGCGGGCCTAAGGCGGCCGGAGACAACGGCACTGACCAAGCCGCCCAGCTTGGTCCAGCCCGACCTGACCCCCATTTTATGAGGGGGGAGGGCGGTCCGGCGCACCCGTACTGCGCACCGCCTGCGCCGGGCCAGGCCGGGCCAGCCAGGGAGTGTAGGTCGAGCAGGGCCTGGGGGCTGTGGGCCTTCTCGGTGCTCTTATCACCGTGCCGAGGCAGAAGCCGGCGGGGTGCCGGGAGATTGTGTAGACCTACCCCAGGCGGTCGCGCTCTCCCGGGAAGTGCCCCAGCAGCATCCATAGGGGCTGTCCCATCACCCGAGTCCCTGGCCTGTCAGCTCTCCCTGGGTTACAGAGTGGGGAGGGAATGGCCTGGCCATGTTGTAGGCTGTGCAGTAGCCTGCGGAGGATCTAGGTCATGAACTACCGTCCTGATTAGATAAATCGTGTGAAAGTTCATATTTTCTCTGTCCGTGAAGTAGCAGTGGGTAGGCAGGACCTGCTATATGCTTTGTTTCTAAACTGGTAAAGCATTACCAAGATGACAAGACTGGACTTTGGGGTTTTGTTTTTTGTTTTTTTTTTTTTTAATTATCAACACTATAAACATGTATGTTACAGGAATGGCTCAAATATAGCAAATGCAGATGTATAAAACACTAAATCACCTTGAATTCAATGAGACTAGCAATGGTATAAAAGCTAAGCCTGTGAACAAGTGTTCATAGGATTGAGGCCAATGTTACTTGTGATCTGGCTTCTCTGCTCCACCAAGAAAAACAATGGCATTTCTACCTTAGTTTTTGTTACAAAATTGCAATAAAGTTTTAAAATTAAACAGAAAGTTGAGCACATAATACTTCCCCAGAAATAGCAGGTTTCTTTCAATAATTTCACCCGTATGCTTTTTACTCAGGTTTGATTCTGGAGCTTCCAAACTGAATTTAAGAAGTAAGTGTTCAGTAGGTTGCACAACACTAACATTTTATAGAAAAGTTAGTACTACAGTAACATGTCTGTGAACAAAAGCGTGATTTGAAGATGAAAGAACACAGTCATCTAAGCTAGGAGACCAGTTTCTTAAAGCCACTACCTTTTTGTGCAGCACAATTGCATGCTGAACATGAGTGTCATGCCAGTCAAATGAATGTCTATACACTTTGTCCAGGAAAATACTACATTGTATTGTTCTAATATTTTAACCTTTCCTTTGTCACTCAAATACTCATACATTTGCTATAAACAAATGCATTATAAAACATGGTAAACATCCTGGTTTCAGTAAAGTATGAATTTCTGGAGTATTTTTGTTGCTCAATCTGAAAAATCAGGGTTTTTTTACACCACATGACAGACATAAAGGCCATCCTTTTAGACTGAAAACAGTAATGAATCTTATTAATCTTTACTGCTGCTAAATAAGCTTTTCTGTAGTCTGACTGACCCTTTTACAACCATTTATAACATTTTGCTTCACTATTCTTCATTTCATACTTTAATGGTCTGAATATCTTTTTCAAAATCTAATTTTTTCATTATATTTACCCAAAGAGAAGTCATTTAGGACTTACAATACCCAGTGATGCAAGTAAACTAAGCACCTGGCATTGTCGTTGCTTTTACATGTACTGGTCTCTGTCCATTACAAAATTAGAGTTTACATGCAAATAATTAACATTTACACGACGAGAAGCCTGTACAGTTCAACAGAGCTAGGGAAAGGAAAAAAAAAAGGTTTTCTGGTCTTAGACTTGTTAGCTTAGTACAACAACCTAACTAGTGATCACAAGGTGTGTAAATTGTGATTTAAATTCTGTTAATTTAAAAAAATATTTAGCCTGCCCTTCTGCCTAAACTCTGTGTTTTGCTGAGGAACCTCATCACTGTGGCTGTAGTAGGCGTGTATTTGACTTCCGTGTTTGTTTTCTTAAATAAAGTGAAAGTGAAAAGCATTTTAATGCTTAAAATAACATTTGAAGCCACTAAAGAGGATGTATTGTCATGCATGTATTCATACATTTGTTACTTTTAGTCTTGACCTGATACATTTTTCTACAGCAGTGAGGCCTGTTTCACATAGTTGCACCAGGTGTCCTCAGCTCATTTAATGCAATGGCCGTGAATTGCATGTGAACACCCCTAATCTGTTTTGAACCTTCTTTGGTATGGTTTGACCTCCTGGTGCAAGTCTTCTGTCTACAGATAGGCATTTGTTGGTTTTAATATTTAATCAGTAGTCTCTTTTTTTTTTTATTTCACAGACTAGGCTGATACACTTCAGTTTTTGATCAATATAAGAATGTCTATAGGAGTCAATCTGCAAACTTTTGTCTATGACAGCACAGGTGAAGGAATTATGTGGTGGCAGCAATCACAGAAAACCTGTCCTGGAGGTGACTGCATGTGCAGCCCATGCAGTCAACAATTCATGCAGTGCTGTTAAAGTCAATCAGCACAGCCTCCTAAATAATCTTAGTGAAAACCAGGGCCTTAATGCACATGGTCTGAAACAGTCATGACACTCATGTTTTAGTCAGTTGGATTTCCAGCTGGCTATTGCTTCTGTTAATGCCCACAGAAGACAAAAAGCCTACAACGTCTGGCTGGAAAATTTGGGAAGAGGTCATCAGGAGAGATGGATGCTTTATTGTCATGGCTCTAGGTGTTCACTGGAGATTCTCTACAGCTTTTCTGAACCTCTACTCCACAGAGTTTGTGGATGTTCTTTGGCTCCATTCAACGCATCACCAATAGATGCAGGCAAGGCAGGTACAGAAGTGGGAGGAAGGTGAATTTTCTAACATATGCAGGGCACAGGGTTCCACTTTACCTAAAGAAAATTAAATTAGTCATAGTAAGACCTCCATCCTCAATCATGAGTGGAGGCAGAACATGGTGAATAGCCAATCTGGTAAGTGGTCTTTAAATAGATCAAAAAATGTGCATTGGAGCACAGCAATGGTCTTTCCTTCTCCCGCCTACAGATTGTACCAGTTTTGCTAAGGAAAAAGAAATCACAGAATCACAGAATGTCAGGGGCTGAAAGAGACCTCGAAAGATCATCCAGTCCAACCCCCCTGCCAGACCAGATCACCTATACCAAATGCAGTGCAATCACCTACAGCAAGGTTTAGCAGCTTTTCAGTGGTGGTGAAAGAGGCTGTATTTTTCTTTCTCAAATTAGGGTTTAAGTCCCTTGGAAGAAACAATTTGAACCAGAAGATAGTGCCCCTGACTGCAAGGTGCATTTAATTAGCTAAAACAGTGAAATACCTCTTCTGAAGGAGGAAGAGGTTTCTGATTTCAGCTGAAATCATAACCGTGTTAAGTCATGAACTGGTAGTAGCAGCTTCTCATGAATGTCTTTCTTGCTGCATGATGTTCAGAAGTCTCTCAGTTGCTTTCTTTGGAAGAAAGTTGTAGAGCTACAGCACTGCTCTGCATTAATGTTTGTCCTAGAAGATCATAGCAGATTTTTTTCATAAGTACAGCCTATTTTATTTTTAAAATATTTCTGAAACACAAGTATAAAGGTGTGTCAAAGTATACACCAAATCAGATATTAAAGATTTCACTACAAAGAGATGGTAAAACATTTTTTTTAAGAATACAAGTCCTAAGACCTCACATTTTATTACTGTATTTTCTCACAATTCTTAATTATTACACTAAAGTGAAGCACAAAATACTTAGATTTGGGAGGATTTGGTTAGTTAGTGTTCTAGTTTGAGTGAGAACAGGACTAATTCTGTTCAGTGATTTTACTTTTCAGCTCAGCTCTTCTAACTAACTGCACTTTGTGAAGTTAGCAGCCTGTTCTCACAGACAGTGTCTGCTGCTGGCAGTGATAACACCCCATGTTTAGAGTTAGTACTGAGGATCGGTGTGCAGGCCAAGGCCACTGCTGGATCTTGCGTATCACGTTGGGCGTGCAGAAAGTAAAAAGTTGCACCTGTAGGGAGAATTGTACAGGAGAGGCGACCCTAAACTAACCAACAAGGGATTCCATCCCATATATGTCATATTTGGTATAAAGCTGAGGGTCGGGCTCTCACTTGTCTCTTCCTCGATTCTTCAATGGCTGGCATCTGAGGGGCACTCTGTCCATTCTGCTTTCAATCCTGATCTGTGTGTCCCTGAATCCAGTACCATAATCTAGCTCCTGAACATGGTTTCCATCTTCTGCTGGGCCCAGTCTGGGACTTTCCTGGTGCCAGCTCATAGCATCAGTGGTGACCTAATTACCATCAGGCTTCAATACTGATTTTGTATATATTTGTATATATTCCATTTTTATTATTTTCATTGTCATTAAAGCTGTTCTAATCCCCTTTTCTAATTGATAATTCTCTCTCCTTTATTCCCTTTCTCTTCCCCTTGGAGGAGGGTGGGGGGTTAACAGAGAGTGTCTGTTACAAGTCTAGCAGGCCTCCCTGACCCTAAACCATGACAGTTAGTTTGACTTTTGCAAGTTCATCTCCTATTTCTAGTTTATTTAGGAAAGATATAGGAAAGATCATCTGTTTCCATGGCACTGTCCTTATCTATCCTTTCACTCCTACAGGGGATTTCCAGGCATGGCTGCTGGCAAGGGAAGCCCTAGAAGTGCAGTTCCATTACCATTTTAGTGTTAAAATGCATCACAAGGTATCCACACAGATGGCCTCTCATCTGCTGGATTTGTAGATTCCAGGAGGGAATATTGGGAGCAGAAGTATCTATCTCAGTCTTTCATATTTTTACTATCAGGAAACCCTATCTCAGCCTTCTGCTGTAGTGCTTTCAGTGTCTGATGTAGTGCTAATTATACCAGAGTACCAGGGAGAAAAATGCCAATTTTAAAAAGAAATCTGCCAATTCTGGAAAATAATATGACCCCAAACAGAAGACAAAATGTAACATTTTCTAAAAATGCTTCTGTTTCATGCTGCTGTATAGCAACTAAGAGGTCTTCCAGAGTGCTCAGAAATGAAAGGATAAATCAAGAATTAGAGATAGCAGCAGTTTCAAGTATTACTTAAGATAAAGAATATAATAAAGCTGGAGATGGAAATATGTTTTCCAGAGGAGAGAAAGTATTAGAGAAACATGGTGCCAGAGTAGGTGCTGACTGACATTGCCAAGCCAGATAATCCCCAAAGAGACAGGAGTTATGGCAGCGGTGACAGGGGAACCCTTTCTATCTCAGTTCTCAAGATTGCAGTCAGCAGTGCTTTTCCTGGTCGTCATTGGAGAGCTGCCTGGTCAGAAGCAGTTTCTCATTTGAAACTATTAAATCATAGAATCATTTAGGTTAGAAAAGATCGTTGAGTCCGACTGTTAACCCAGCACTGCCAAGTGCACCGCTAACCCATTTCCCTAAGCACCATATCTACATGTCTTTTAAATACCTCTTGGGATGGTGACTCCACCACTTTCCTGAGCAGCCTGTTCCAGTGCCTGACAACCCTCTCCATGAAGGAATCGTTCCCAATATCCAATTTAAACCTCCCCTGGCACAAATTGAGACCATTTCATCTTGTCATATTACTTGGTACTTGGGAGAAGAGAATGGCACCCACCTCGCTACAACCTCCTTTCAGGTAGTTGTAGAGAGTGCTGAGGTCTCTCTCAAGCCTTCTTTTGTCCAGGCTGAATAACTCCAGTTCTCTCAGCCATTCTCTGTAAGACTTCATCGCCCTTCTTTGAGCATGTTCCAGCATCTTTGAACATGTTCCATAATCTAGATTTGAAGGGGAAAGGGGAAGAAAAAGCCTCACTGAAGACAAGTCAGGGATGTTTGTGGGATGGTGTGCCAGCTCCACTGCTATCTTAGGAGTTGTAGGAGACAGTGGGCCATGTGATAGGAAAGACACAAGGGCTGTCAATGTGCCAGGACTCACAATAGTGCCTGAGAATGATCAAGTAGAGACTAGACTCTTCCCATGAAAAATGTGCACCAACTAAAATGCATCTATGCCAATGCACGTAGCATGGGCAATAGCACAAAGAGCTTGAAGCTCTCGTCCATCAGGAAAACTATAATTTAATTGCCCTTACGGAAACATGATGGTATGAAACCCATAACTGGAGCACTGTGTTGGAAGGCTATAGGCTCTTCAGAAAGGCTAGGCACAGAAGGAGTGGCGGTGGTGTGGCCCTGTATGCTAGGGAAGGTCTCAACTGTCTTGAGCATGATGATGATGGTGATGATAGAGTTGAATGTTTATGAGTAAGAATTAGGGAGAAGGCTAACAAGACAGATGTCATCTTAGGGGTCTGTTATAGACCATTCAATCAGGATGAAGAAGTTGATGAAGTGTTCTACAGGTGGCTGGGTAAGGTCTCAGAATTGCTCAGAATTGCTAGCCCTTGTTCTTGTGGGGGACTTCAATTTACCAGATGTCTGTTGGAAATTTAATACAGCAGACAGGAAACAGTCCTGGAGATTCTTGGAGTGTGTGGAAGATAACTTCCTAACACAACTGGTGACTGAGCCAACTAGGGAAGGCTCCCTGCTAGACCTGCTGTTTGTGAACAGAGAAGGACTAGTGGGAAATGTGAAGGTTGATGGCCATCTTGAGCAAAGCGGCCATGAAATGGTGGAGTTTTCAATTCTTAGGGAAGTAAAGAGGGAGGTCAATGGAACTACATCCTTGGTCTTCCAGAAGGCAGACTTTAACATGTTTAGGAGATTGGTCAATGGCATCCACACGTTTCTGTTATGGGGTTGCAGATCCAGGACAGAATGAGGCTTACAAAAGCTCAGAAGAGCTTGAGTTACCTCATTTTCCAAAGCTGTTATCAGCTCACATTTTGAGACTTACTTACTACACAGTTGGACAGAAAAAAGCAAAAAGCAAATCCTTTTGCTTCTGCCAGCTATGGTGCAGCTGCCTGTTCATCCCAATGAAGGTGGAAAGTCCAAAAGCTGCTGCTTACCTCCTTAGTCAGTTCAAGCAGCAACATGTTGCTAGTCCAATGAGAGAGGGAACTTGCTTCAAAGCTAAACTGTGTCTGCAGCCAGTATGCCGAATTGAATTACTTTTCATTCTGGCTTGCATAAAACCAGCCCCCAGAGTATCCGGGAAACTCCAATAGCCTTTACCACGGCTGAGACTGTGACTTCTCAGCTGAGCAACAATTCTGCTGCATCATGGACTATAGTGCTCTGTTACAGAGCAATAGCAGCTACTTCTGAGCTCTTCTTCACCTTCACTACACTGCCCAGAAAGAGATATAACTATATGCACATACCAGCTCAGGACCCTCCAGAAATTTCTAGCCAATAGGATGCTGGTTTCTTACAAACCTGACCCCAAAGCCTTGGATACCACCAATGGTTCCCAACTTCTGTCCCATTCAGGACCATAAATTCACACTTTTGTTTACCTTGCAGCCAAGCTATTTATGAAATCTCATGATGCAGAAATTCAATTGTATTTATGGCATGCTTAAACCTTTGTACCTGTCCCACCTCTTCCCACTCCAATCCTGCTCACCATTTTCAATACCCTTAGTGAAAACTGCAAGTATCTGAGAGCAATGAAGACACTCTACGTGGGGAGACCAACTATCTGAGGCAGACTGCTACTGCTTCCCCAGCTGGACACGAGTCTCAGAAGAAAGAAGACTAATTTTAAATTCACTGGCCTGCCATGCTCCCATCACCTCCTGTGGTTCCTATTGCAGCCCTGCTCCTCACCTAGCTCTGCTTCTTGCTTGGGCTGGCACTGAGAAAAGTGGCAGCATCTTCAGAGAAGAAAGAAGGATTTTCTTTATTCTCTCTCTACCCCTTCCTCCCCTTTTGATTTGTCTCTTTCTCTCATCTTGCTCTAATATGGTGGTATAAATATATCCAGTGATATAAATAATCTTGCAATAAGCAGCCAAATTCTTTTAGTACAAGACACTAACCTCACTCTTGTTGGGGTTCCTGCAGAAACAAACTGCTGTGCCTCTTGAGAAGGCCTGAAACTCACAGGTCACATTGTGCAAAACTTAAAATTATTATTTCTACATCCAGGATGGTTACAATTTCATTATGTGTTGTGATAGCTTGAAATAAAACCATTGAAGCCCCAGTTCTGCAGCACTTTTTCAGTCAGAAGCTATGGCAGGTGGTGCCTGGGCTGGGTACGGGGACAGACCCACCAAGACAACCCTGCACATTTCAAATTCTTTTTTTTCTTAAGTACTGTCCTAACAAGCTTATGTTCACAGCAAGTCCACGGGGTATACACACTTTCCCTATAAGTAAGCAACAGCATAACACTGATTCCCACTAGTAATCGAAAGGATACAGTATCACATACTATCAGGAGTTGTGTATCTCACATACAGAAATATATTTTATGTTTTCTATTTTTCCTTTGATGTTAAGTCAGATGAATTTGAAAGCAAATAATATGATTCATCTCACCACCTTTAGCTGTCTGAGAAGGGGGCCACTAGTCTAAGCTATATTCATCCAGTCTTCCTGCAAGTTAGTGGAGAGAAAGTGATTTTTTACTTCCTCTGAAACCTCCTGAGGATGGGTGTCTCTGCTGGCTGCAGGTGACTGGCATAGATGGGATGTGTGTCACTCAGATAGCTAATGCTGAAATTCTGTCTTACAGAGTCTATTTACTCAAATCAGAAACCTGAATATTATTTGCTCTATGTATTTAGGAGGTATCTACTAAAAAGTAAATTGGTAAAGATTTCCTGCTCAGGGCCTGTATTTGGAAAAACTGCAAGAAAATCTCTCTTTTATGCACTATAGGATAAATCTGCCCACGATCTGCCCATGGCATATAAGAATGGAAATACTCTCTTGATTTCAAAATTTAATTTAATAGGAAGATCCTAGATATGAAACTATATAACCCTAATGTATGCTGCTAAAAACAATTTCAGAAGTCCCCTGTATTGTTCAGGGCTGGAAAAGTCATCTGAAGGAAAACATTTTTTTATTTGAAATTGTTATTAGCTGCTTAAAATGAAGTAGTGGTTCTAAAATCCTCTGTTTTCATACTCATTAAGTTTTGTCACTATTTTAGTATGAAGGCATGTTTATTTAAAATTCACCAACGTAAAGAGCTGTTATGAGCTCCAAAGATCAGGGTTCTAGTGTTATAAATGCATAGCAGGGGACAGTCCTTTCCTGAGTGATTACTGTCAAAACAGACAAGACAGAAATGAAGGAGATGATGAAAAAGAGCGAAGGTGATTTGCCACAAGTCATGTAACAGTCTCCTCTCCCAAGCTGAAGTGCAGGGATAAAGCTGCAGACTGGGTCTGAAGATGAACTAGCTTAGCCCACAGTTAGATTGGCCTTTCCAGTTCAAGAAAAGTTTCCCTAGGGAGAAAAATAATATGATGAATCACAGTTTGTATTCAAACATGGAATAAATATCCTGATCAAGAATTTTATGATTTTCAGCATTGTTAGCATAGCAGAAGATTTTTGTGATGAATAGTTGTCGTTGCCACATCCTTGTTAGCAACCTGTACTAGTACTACGGTAAAATACTAGCTGAAGACTGATAAGGATTTTTTTGTTGTTGTTTGTTTGGTTGGTTTTTGGGGTTGGTTTTTTTTGGTTTTTTTTTAGGTGTACAAGTACAAGATAATCTGAGCCATCTTCTTTGGCAACCCTGGTATACTCTGGACCTGTACCAACTTTCTTACTCAGCCTTGAGTGTTTCTTAATTGAGAACATTTATGGAGATTACTCATGCTAGTCCAGTGAAAAGATAGTTGGTGTCCTGAGCCCTGAAACCACTTGAAGTTTGGTCAGAAAATAAAACTCAATTTAGAGTTCCCAATATTGACTCTAAAATACTGTGACCCCTCTTCTGTTGGTTCGTATTTGTTTAAAAAAATGTAAACAGATTAATTTTCTAACAGCAGGCTTTATGCCAAATCAAGAGCCTAGTTTCATGTCAGACCATGTTTTGTCTATAGAATCATAGAATTGTTTAGGTTGCAAAAGACTTTTAAGATCATCGAGTCCAAATGTAAACCAAGCACTGCAAAGTCCACCACTAAACCATGTTCTTTGGCATAACATCTTTTCAACACATGTCTTTTCAACATAAAATCAGGAAAAATTATGAAATAGCTCTGACTGCCAGCAAGCCCATACTGGGATGGATTAGAGTGTGTCATGGCCCAGCAGTGTGCAGGTCTGGCATGAGCCATCATGGTATCATGGCCTGAGGGTAGATAGCCATATTTTGGGTTTGTATTTTTTTACATCTAGTCACACTGTAAACTGACAAAATGCTGCTTCTTCCAAGAAGCCCTAATAATTAGGTCTCTGTGCTCCTCTAACAAAGTTACATTGTTTTCAGGGAGGATGAGCTGTGGGAGAGGCCTCAGACCATCCAGAAAACATTCCATGGACCTACCCTGGGAGCACAGCCTGTGCATTGCTGTGCTTCACAGCAAAGCACTAGGATGTTTGGCCTTTGCACTTCTCCCCCCTCGTCTTGGGTGAAGTGTGTGAGTCAGTCATCATTCACTGCCTTTGGGGTACCTGAGATGACATTGCTCTCTGCTCTGGTGCTGATGGGGGTTTTACTGTTCTATCAACAATTAAAGCAATATCTGTAGCCATCGCTTCTGGTTGTTGATCCACTAAATCAATAAAAGAAAGTACAGTTTAGGACATTTGTTGCCAAAATCATCTGAGTCTGAGCTGAAACTGAAACACCTATTAGTAGACATTAATCTCTGCTGGCTTAACTCTTCATGAGTGAATTCAAGTGTATGTAAGTAGTTTTATATACTCTCCTGTGATTCCCATAGGAGTTTTTAAGCAGGATTTGGGGAGACAAGTTTCAGTGTTATTACTGGTATAATCATTATTGTAGTTGCTGATTGCCTGTAGAAGAGTTGTGTTTGACCAAGCTCAGGCTTCAGTGTGTTAGGTCAGGACCTGCCCTGGAAGGTTCCCAGCGCAACAGCCAGCTGCTGTGGCACAGGGGAGATTGGTTTCCAGCACAGCTTGGGCAGATTGCTTGAGCCCTTTTCCTAGGCAGACCTGACACCCAGAAGCAGCCTGTTTTCCCTGTGTTTCTCCAGATGGTTGCTCTGCTGCAAATGTCCAGCCTCAACTATTCATTTCATTGTCTGTTGCTGCTGCAAATAAATGCAGGATGTCAACCAAAGTTTCACTAGTTATCAGGAAATAAGTGTCTTAATTCAGGTCTACTGTGAAGTGACTTCTGTGTTTTGGCCTCGTGATAGTTTCAGTAGAAGATCTTCCTGATGATAAATATTTTGTTGGAGGAAAGGGAGTAATCCTAGAGCTAAAACATATGTTTCTAAACTCACCACTGAGCATTTTCATAAGTTTAATCATATCTAATGCATTAAAGATTTTATCATTTGCAACAAATAGTTAAAATCCTTGTGGTATAATATAGCAGTAACTTCTACAAATTCATCTGGAAAAAAAGCAGCCATATTTTTTGTTTGTTTATGGTGTTATCAAATATTTTACGTTTTATGGCAGTTTGGGGAAAAGAAAAGCTATTGAATTAGTTTAGAATAATTCCTCATTTGTATTCTGTAAACTGGGCAAACAGTCTTTCACTTCTCCTTTATAAGAGACATTTTATGAGCGCTGGGGCTTCACCCACCCACAGCAAGGAAAATAACTAACAATTGTGTTTTAAGGGCTGTGTCACATGCATGTGCATCGTGTGTGTGAATACTGTACTGTTACAGTTCTCTGGGAAGAAACAGAGCAGTTGTGGATCCTACTTTCTAAACTTGCCTCCTGGGATGAAAATAAAAAGCTCTCTAGTCATCCTTGCTGCTACATATCGCATGACCTTCTTTTTCTTTGGGGTTTCTTGAGAATAAGAGGTGCCTGGTTACAATTTTCACACAACTATTCCTTTTCTGAAATTCTTGTATGAAAAAATAAGTAAAAAAATATTTAAAACCAAAATATTTCTTAATACGTTCTGATTTCTCTTGACTGTCACATATGGCTGGCATTGGCACTCATCTGCCAACAGGATTACTTCTCAAGACCTAATACCTGTTTATTTTAGACAGGAACTTTTCCAAAGGGAGACACACCCTGATTATTGTATGCCTGTGGTGGAAGTATTGAAACACTACTTCTATACCAAACCAAAATTGCCAGAGAAATGAAATTCACTTCACAAATAAAAGGAACAGAAATATCACAACTCCTTCATTGTATTTTAGGAACATTTTTCTGGTTTTTCATAGTAAAGAAGCTGCCTGCAGTGATTTTGTCTTCATCTCTTACAAAAGGAACATCTTTCATCCATCAATACCTTCTAAATCATAAATTCAGCATTTATTTTTGGTCTGCCTTCTGACATGAAACTCTGATCTTGCATGAAATGCCTAGGGATTGTCATAACCTGAGTCAAAAGTCCCTGCTGGACATTCACTGCATGGCTGCATGCAAGATGCCAGCACTGACCTGCATGGTCACAAGCCTCTCCTGGGCTGGATAACCTGTAGCACTGCCTCTGTTGTTGGTCCCTCCATCTCAGTTCTTGGATCCATATCAGTATAGATAGTATAGATCTATAGGTCTATATATCATGATCCACTACCTTTATGTGGGATGTGCCAGTACAGCTACAGTGAACATCTCTCTATCAGTGATAACCACTGAATACACTCTGTTAGTTTACCTTGTGTTGTCCTAGAACCCAAATCTTGTGGAAACCCTCATTCTGAATTAAGGTCCTTCAACTGAATTTTATTTTAAACAACATAAGAAATTTAGCACGTACATCTCTTCTTGATTTCCCTAACATATTTTACTATTCTTTAGGATTTAGGTTAGTAAATTTTTATTGTTCATTACATCCCTCCTTCTACATCCTCAGCCTTCTTCTGGGATTCCCTTTATAGGTTACTTCAAAATCCTAGGGAAAACTAGACAACAGCATCATTTTAATTCTCTCCCGGGGGAAAAAAAAAAAAAAAAAAAAAAAAGACACTTTTTAGCAGGGAAGACAATGCCTAAGGAGTTAATAGAATGAAAATTTATCTCCTTTAAAACTGAATTCAACTACTTAAATCCCTATCTTCATATGCATATTTAGTATTTAAAAAGTTTTACCTCTCTCACTCCATGTAGGATAGCTGCAGTATTCTAGACTCAAAGCACATGTCCCACTGGATGGTGAGATGAATCAACCACACAAACTACACAGGATCATTCAAGTCCTGAGAACAGAGCACCCCACCCTTGCATTGCTCCAGATCTAGACAACTATATCATCACTGAACTTACACCAGAGTAAACCAAGAGAAACAGTTCATCTTCATCTAATCAGGGACTATCTCTTTCTCGCTTTCTCTCTCTCCCCTCTGACCTCTGAAGTACAATTTCCTCAGTTCCATTTGGTCCATCAGTGGAAAAGGGCATTTTTGCCTAAACCCTCTGTCTTTTAGAACAGTTCTCAGCGTCTCAGCTTTTGGCAAGCACTTTGATAGCCTGGAAACTTGTTTGGGGCTTCTTTTTTGGTTTTTTTTGTTCTTCTCTTGGTATAGCTCTACACTCTACACTTGCCTCCAGCCAGCTCCCTGGGACAAAGTCCTTCAAGGTAGCTTGCAAAGCACTCTTTAGCATCCCCTCTCTCTTCTCACTGTGAAGTTTTAATGAGTTCTTTTTCTTCTCTTTATTTTTTTGCATGACAGGATTCTTACAAGCCTTTAGCTGTTTTGCTGCTCTCAGAGGGAGGGTATTGTACACAGATTTCTTCAGTGCTGTCAGAGCATTCTGATACATCAGAGATTGTACAGATCCCCCAGCATGTCAAAACAACATTTTGGGACTCCCACCTGGGCTACAACTGCTTCTTTCCAATCTCAGGACATCATGGAGTGTCACCTCCAAGGCCAAGGATGTGGCAACCATGACTATTCATCATGAAATCTCTCACCATGGGAGGTAAGGGTGGCTGGAGTGCAGCTGCAGGCTCACCAGCATGCTGCCTGTCATACTGTCTGGCTCTGAGTCTCCTTGGCCTTGGCCATGCTTACAGTCATCCTTCACTGTTGCACATGAAGTTGTGTCCTGACAGTGAGAAGGAGAGCAGCTGAAAATCTGCTTGGATTAGACAAAAGTCTGGTGTTACTGTTAGTACCCACACACACACAACTATGGCAACTCATGATGTGCGATACTTACAAAAGCATGAATCTCTGCGAATGATGCCCCTCTTTAGCCACTCTTATTCTCTTCCTCTTGCAAAACGAGACTGGAAAAAGAGGAAATAATAAAGACACTGAATTCATTCTAGTTGGTTCTTTTACATAGACATTTTGTGGCTTACACCTTCCTCTGTCTGAAAGAACTGCAACAAGAGGATTTGGTCTAAGTAACTGTAGCCTGCTCAACAACATAGCACTTTCTTTCCTGGAAATGCATTTTATGCACCTCAGCTTCAAATTCTAATAACCCTCCTAGCCAGCTATAAATATGGTGTTCATGTTTGAAAGGTAGATAAAAGGTTTTGCTTTCCTGAAACATCTTTATAATTATCAACAAACTGGATGGCATTTTCCCTTGAAAGATGTATTTACATAGATATTTTGGTTTGAAAGCAGAAAAATTTTCAAGAACCCAATCAAAATTCAGACACCAGTCATGCAAGTCATCCCCTAGCATGGATTTTTAATCTGATGACTCTGAAAAGCAAAAAAACCAACAGCCTGAAAACACCCCAAAAGGCAAACCCCTCACCCAAACCTTGAAATTAATTGTTTCATCTTTGCCCATTTAAAAATTCAATCCAACAGTTTCTCAAATGCGGCCTCTAAAATCTTACTTAAAATTTTCAGGATAATATAAATCTGGCCTGCAGTACCACAAACATGCTCCTCTACCCATTTGGCCCAGCAGATATTAACCTCAGTCTGAAATCATTAGCCAAGCACATTGGCACTAAAGGCTTGCAGGTGCGATGCCGCCAACCCCAATGCCTTTGCTCCTGAGATGAAGTCATCCAGATCCCTGGCTTGGACTGAGCTGCTTTTCATCTGTTCACATGGCACCCTGCCTACTGGCAAGGGCTTGTACCAAATTTAATGGCTCATCAGTGCCAAACTAACAAGGATTTTGTTGAGAATCCCATGATGTGGGTGTAGATAGCTTCATTCCCATCACAAGCACCACTGTAGTTGGGCAGCTGGGGCATGGGGCAGTTTGAGCAGACAGGCGTCACCAGGATATCTGTTATCCCATAACAAATAGAAGTTTTGGGGATTACAAAAGCCTTCCTTCACTCTCCTGAGTTTCTTGCCTGCAGTGTTACCTAGTGAATGGCCACTGAGCCTCAAAGGGAGCCAGGGGCAGCAAGGCAGTGGTGAGGAAGGTGCTGGTCCTGGCTCTGCAGGTGGCGGCCAATGGAGCCAGGGCCACATCCCATTGGTATGCCAAGGCCTGTGGCCACCACCATATGCCATGGCAAGCTGGTATGTTATGCTGCTTTCTTAGGTACCTACATAGCGCTTGCTAGACCGAGCCTTTGAAAGCAGCAGGAAGCTTTGAGATGGTAGAGGCAGAGCAAGCGCTATTACTGGGTGTAAAGCTGATTTTATAGATGGAAAAGGGGTGGTTATAGCATTGCACAGCATGAAAAAACTGAAAAAGGCCAAAAGGTCTTGACCACCATTTTTCAGCCTGCAGCTGCTCAGGCCCACCTCTGCAGAAACATAAAACTATAGTGGTAAATGCCTTCCTGTGCCCCTATTCTAATTGAAAATAAGTTCCTTTACAACTAGATATCTTTCAGCAAGATACACAAAATGCATACATAAGAGTGTTTTACTGGATGGTACACAAGATGCATCTATATATTGTTTCAGACATACAGTAATAGTTTTAAGATCATCCAACTTTTCCAGACTTATCCATCTTACATTGATGTACAATGAATGTCCAGAACATCTTCTGGAACATTTTTGTCCTGTGTAGTCAATACTTGCAAAATAGTTATGGGATTGAAAACTTTTGATTAGGGTTTGATCATGTCACGAGCAGGACAAGGCCAACTTGTCAGATAATTTGTTTGCAATGAATAATTTATTCTTAATTAGAATCAGCCAAAGTTTTAATCCCTTATATCTTTCACTAATCAACATCACTTAGCATATGGGGAATCAAGATAAATTCACCCTTTTAATTAGAAAATCAAAAGCTGTTATATCCTTGTTGGCTGATGATAGGTCTCATAAACTGATGTCACCAAACTGCTGATGTTTCAGAAATTCTGTCTTATACAATGCAACTCTTTGATTACATGAGGTATTTTTAATCATGAGATTAAATTCTGCAAGGACGCCTGTTGCCAACACAGCATCACTTCTGATTGTGCTCTTTGACCCGAGCCATCTTTTAGACATCAGCAGTCATTGCTTTGTTGAACCCAGGATGGAGTGTGAAGTGACAAGGCAAAGGTCTCATAACACCTTATGGCAGGCTCTCATTTTTCAGATGCCCATAATGGGCTTGGTTCCTTCTCAAACAAAGAGAGTTAAGATGCTCAGGAGAATATGATCCCCTTCTGGTAAAAGATGCAAAAGAAGAAAAGGGGTTTATGATATTTTACTACCAAAAATACCAGCTTTTAGAGAAGTATCTTCCCCTTGACAGTGTGATACTGAATTTTCTTGTGTTTTCTGAGTAGCCAGACTAGAGAAGGGGGGGTGAATTTTAAAAATATCATCACAGGATGGAAAAAAGTGTCCTGGCTCTCAGGCAGTGAAAAAGCAAGAGAGTTGGGTGCTTATTCCAGAAAACCAAATTTAATCAATATAAAAGCATAAGACATTTCACATTTAAATGGACAATTTCTAGGTGTTTCCTTGTACTGAAGAAACCACCCTACTATGATATATCTGAGCATAGTGGTCACAAAGCACGAGTTAGGGAAACTTGAAGAGTAGGAAATTGAGAAGGCACACAGATCTGTGATCACAGAAAGAAGTCCACCTCTTCACTCCTGCTGCTTGTGATCTTGTCTGTTTGCACCATCTCTAGCTGCAATTACACTGGTAAACAAGGCCAGGGAGCCTTTCCCTTCCTCTAAGGCTGATCAGTGCCCCCCCCAGCTTGCCTTTACCAGCCTGATTTTTCAGTGCTGCAGAGTGGACACACCCAGCATGTATGCTGGGGACATGCTACACCCCAGACCATGCCCAGGCATTTCTCAGAGACTACAGGGCATCACAAGCCAAGTGTGGATGGCTGGCCCAGAGCTCAAGCCCCTACCTGCTCTGTTTGATTTATGAGTAAACACACAGTCTTAATATCTGCTATGGCATTGTATTGCTGCTGCTAACAGACAAACAAATGGAATTATGGGATGTGGGAGAAGACCATTGACAATCCCTCATAATGCTACAAAGAGTAGTTCAAACAGTGGGAAGGTAAGGAAGGAAACAGGTTTCGCAAATAAGTTCTCTTTCCTATTGGAAAGGCACTTGTAGGAGTAAAAGTTCCTCTTCCTTTTTTCCCCATTTCTCTTCCTCTTTTCCTACCCTAAGTTAAGCAGAGCATGACAAAGGTTGCACCACAACCACACATCTCTCCCTCCCCAAACTGTCCAACAACCTTTGTTCCTTTTTCAGGCTTACAGTGAAGACAGTATTAATACAGAACAACCCATCTGTTGTCCCAGACCCACAGAGATGGACATCTAGCTTCATTAAAACTCAAAATCTTTATCCAAGTCAGGAATATTTCTTTAGAAAATGGAAGGGATTTTTTTACTGCAGTAGGTCCTCCCCTAAAAGAAAGGGGTGATATTATTTAGGAGTAGCTCCCTTTGGGCATGTTCTGCTTCCTTTGATAGCCCAGCTTTCTTAATTTCCAGTTTTTAAGTGAACTAGTTCTTCCTTGTGGTTATTTTTTTAATAGATTTGAAAAAAAAAAAGATTTTTTTTCAAGTTTTCTCCAGATGTTGCTCATAGTTAGATACCCATAGTCTAAATTGTACATAAATACAATTGATCATCATCCTGATAATGGAAAAAAAAAAAAAAAAAAAAAAAAGGATGACCACAAAGGACTTCAGATGCCCAAGTCCAGAGTTTGCCAAACAGTGTCCACTATATTTTCACTTTGTAGTGATGACATCTGTTGCTTTCACCATCCCAAGTAACCACAAGATGAGGTCACTGTCATATTTCATGGGACACCTAAATTACTACAGCAGCGGTGTTGAAGGTATCAATACCTGTGACTCGTTATGTGACACATTCCCTTCTGAGTCATAGATGACTCAGTGTCCAGTCAGGATGCTGAGAGGAGTCAGCAGGGGCTGTCTCCATCTCCTGAAACCAAGAAGAAAGTCACTTGTTGACACTGAGCTGCTTTAGCACTTACTGTCTGACCTGGAGAGAAACCAGAGGGAAACTACAAATTTCTTTTTTGCAACACGAGCATCTCTCAGAATACTCTGTGTTTATTTTTTGCACTGTGCTTACGTTCCTGTTGTGTTGCTGATCTTGGCAGCTCACAACAGGGTCCTGTAGTCATCACCCATTGTGCAGTAACCTACAGTTATGCCGTAGGTGCCTTCCACTAGGATTAAATCCTGGCATGTACTGAATTTTACTCTGAGTTTTTTTCAGAATTGAAGCTCTGTTAGTTCTATTATGTCATAGATTTTTAGATTGAGCTGCTTCAGTGATATATTTAATAATGGCAAGGACAGTGTAATTCACTGTTGTGAACAGTAAGGGGCTATACCCTGTCTTCCATACACAAAAAGAACCTTTCCATGTCTAAGAAAATAAAATTCCATGCACTTTGCTTTGAGGATATAAACACTAAAATAGATATTTTACTGATGGCAAACCAAAATTAATCAATTGTGCACAAAAATATATATTTTAAAATAATATTTAAAACATCAAGCAACAAAGAATCAATGTTTTAGCAAATACCTGTAATAGTAGTGTTGTAAGCATGATGTTCCAAAATCCCGTACAAGGAAATGCTTGTAGAAAAGGGTAATATTTTTATTCTAAGTGAAATGGAAGCCATCACAGATCTCGTTGTTTCCTTCATTTTAAGAGCAGTAATATTAGATCACATTATTTATGCTGATAATTTTCTTGATATTCTTTAACTGTGTACCATCTTCATGATAAAATTACTTTTAGAGAACAAAATAAGCAGCATTATATTTAAAATCAAAATGAACACAAGCACCCCAGCTGCAAAATTAAGCAGTGATTTGGTGATGCCTAGCCAATGCTTTGTTTTGTAGGTGGATAGCTGACAATGAGAAAATAAACTGTAAGCTCTGCACTTGAAACATACAACTTTAGAAATAGTGAAAATAAAAAGAAGCACGTCAGGCCATGCAGTTTGCTTATATGAAAGATTTTTTTGTATTTTAAAGGTATATTACTTCACATTATACGTGGCAGAACTCAGCAGATTATAGCCCAGGAACTATCACAGAAAATGCAGACGTTATAGCAATTAGGTTTAGTTACTCAGTGGAAATGTTCTGCTGGAGTTACTGGGCTGGTAATCAACATAAAAAAAAAAAAAAATTGACATGATGAAATCTTATGTCAGACTTTTATTTCATCTCTTATTTTGTTGAAATTGAAATGCTCCTACAAAGTATATTTTAATGAAATGATTTTATAACAGAATGCAGTTCAGCCAAAATGCTTTTGAACAGCTTTTCATGTTACTTACAAAAAAAAAAAAAAAAAAAAAAAAAAAAAAAAAAGAGAAGCAGAAATCAGTAATTTCAGTATGAGCAACACCTTGACTTTTTATTCAGTAATCTAGAAACACAGATATGCTGTGCTCACTATAACCTGAATCTGTGACATGATTCCCTATTATATTGCCTTTGAAGTATTCAGCATGTTGTTACCTTTTTTTTTTTTTTTTAATCCTTCAGTAAGATGAAAGTAAAAATACTTCCAAAATGGGAAATTCCCTGTAGGTGGCAATTTAGAATTAATTCACTTTAATAATTGCTTTCAACTTCTGGAGACTCACTTTCAGTGACAATGCCCTGCACTTACAAATAGGACTCGATGCTGAGATTCATCACTGAGTAAAAAGGCTGATGTGTCAAACCCAAAGGAAGATATTTTGCAGATGCTGTGTACTCCTGGTAGAGGTCAATGAAGAAAACACCACGGGTTACCAGCTGGATGCAAGCTGAAGTGATGCCTGAGATGCAGCACATGGCAATATGTGGAATTTGGGTGTCTCCCCAGTAGTTGTTTCTGGGCCCTCTAGTGGCCCTCCCTGTTTTTTACTAGCCACTAGAGACACCACACGTGTGCCAAGATGGACTTCTCACAGTATACGGCGCATGGGGGACCAGATGGATGCTTCCTTCCCGTTCATGATACAAGTATAGAGAGCAAGGTGTCCCTGCTGCCTTGCTTCACATCCCTCCTAGCAGCCTGAGAGTGCGCATAGTCACACAGAAGAGGGATGCTGCCACTGCCCATTGTGGTCACCCTGACTTTACAGGTTTCTAGGCTTTTCAGTAGTTATTAGCATATTTTCCTTCAAATTAGGGGACACATTCTACTAAGGAGGCATCCAGGTGGCCTCGCTGCCTCCATTCATGCTGCTTTCCCTCCCAGGGAGTGTGCTCATGATAGCAGGAGATGAGGTTGGAGGTACAAGCTGAGAAGACTAGGGGTGGCTTTGGGCTTTCCATCTCAGTTCTTAGTCTGAGAGCATATGACCACTGCTTCTAGATGCTAAATCACGTCCACTGCCTCTAAATGACTAATTTGTCAGTACTTAATGATTAGTTCTTTTTCATGTTGTTTGGAAGTCTTGAAACCAGAAACAGCCTGACTACCTCTCCCTATGCGTGTAAAACAATTCCCGTGACTCCCCAGCCAGTCAGCTATAAATAACCCCAGACCCCCTTGATTAACATATTATAGTGGGAAGCATTAGTGAGATAATTTCAGGCACCCAGCCAGCTCTTAACAGCACTTTATGTCCTGTCACGTGGATCTCTTCTAATATCAACTCATGAAAGTTACCACCACAAAATAAATGCTCATTCTGCTAATACTGTGACAGCACATGTTACATCAAGGGAATGGCAAATATACACACAACATCATGCAGGACACTAGATAAACATAGCTAAAGTTGGCTGTCCCTGACACAGTCTATAGGCACCAGAGCTTGGTGGCAATGCCTTGTGCTAGCACCAAAGACCTTTGATAAGACCACGTTCAGGGCATCAGTGAAGGTTCAGCAAAGACAAAGCAGAGCTTAGAAGTATGAAAATGGAAAATGTCATCTGTCATGTCAGATTTAAAGGTCCATTTGCCAAGTGAGAATGAAGAGCACAGTTGACTGAGCTGTGATGTGACATCTCGAGAGGACAGGAGATTAAATTCATGGGTGCTGCCTTACCTACTTTCTGCTGCCTGACCTCCCGTGTGGTGAGTGGGAAGCACCATCCCACACAGAGTCCTGGGACAAAACATCCATCCCTATCTGGCCCAGGACACACTCCCTGGTCCCAAAATACAGGCAGACCTATCACAGAATGAATCACAGAATGTCAGGGGCCAGAAGGATGATCAAAAGATCATTCAGTCCAACCCCCCTGCCAGAGCAGGATCACCTAGACCAGATCACACAGGAACGCGCCCGGTTGGGTTTTGAATATCTCCAGATTGAATATCTCCCCTTGTCCTGTCATCAGGCATCACCAAGAAGAGTCTGGCTCCATCCTCCTGGCACTCACCCTTTACGTATTTATAAACATTGAGGAGGTCTCCCCTCAGTCTCCTTTTCTCCAAGCTAAAGAGGCTCTGGTCCCTCAGTCTTTCCTCATAAGAGAGATGTTCCACTCCCTTAATCATATTTGTGACTCTGCACTGGTCTTTTTCAAGCAATTCTATGTCCCTCTTGAACTGGGAGGCCCAAAACTGGACACAGTACTCCAAAGGCAGCCTTACCAGGGCAGAGTAGAGGGGCAGGAGAACCTCTCTTGACCTACTAGCCACACACCTTTTAATACATCCCAGAATGGCATTGGCCTTCTTGGCCACAGGAGCACATTGTTGGCTCATGGTCAGCCTCCCATCAGCTAGGACCCCCAGATCCTTTTCCCCTTCACTGCCTTCCAACAGGTCAGTCCCCAGCCTATACTGATACCTGGAGTTGTTCTTTCCCAGATGCAAGAATCTACACTTGCCCGTGTTGAATTTCATCAAATTTCTTCCCACCCAACCGTCCAGCCTGTCCAAGTCTCACTGAACGGCAGCACAGCCTGCTGGTGTGTCAGCCACTCCACCCAGCTTGGTATCAGCAGCAAACTTGCTGACAGTGCATTCTGTGCCCTCATCCAGGTCATTAATGAATATGTTGAACAGAACTGGTCCCAGCACTGACCCCTGTGGGACCCCACTAGTTACAAGCCTCCAGCTAGACTCCATCCCATTGACCACAACTCTCTAACTTCTTTCTTTCAACCAGTTCCCAATCCACCTCACTACCTCATCATCCAGACCACACTGCCTCAGTTTAGCCAGAAGGATGCTGTGGGAGACAGTTTCAAATGCCTTACTGAAATCAAGATAAGTCACCTCCACTGCTCTACCATCATCTATCCACCTGGTTATGCCTTCATAAAAGGCTGTCATGTTGGTCAAACATGACCTCCCCTTGGTAAAACCATGCTGACTGCTCCTAATGACCCTCTTGTCCTTGATATGCCTGAGGATAGCGCCAAGGATAAATTGCTCCATCACAATTCAACACCTGCATGGCACAGAAGCAGCCTAGCTCCCCGTCTACTCTCTAGCTCTGCACATCAACCAAAACACTATTTCCCTATTAAGATTTGTAAAAGTGAACACTACAACCATTTCATGGTAATACACACAGCAATTCTAGCAAAAACTATATCTAAACTATTTGCCTATCTTTTTAAAAGGGAAAAAGAAAGAAAATAGAGATTTTTCTCACTTCCTCTCCACTTTAATACCAATTTTTTCTAATAAAAGTCTTGTCGATAAAAATTTATCTAACCTATTCTTAATGTTTTTGAAGTTCTTCACTAGAAGAATAGTAATTCTGCTGTTGTCATGTAGTTCAGATTGTCTCACAAATGAAACAAAATAGTCACAAATGTTAATACACTGTAACGTATATGACATATAGCGACATTTTCCCAAAAAATTAAAAGACCTTTGAAATACCAGATTAAATTTTTCATCTGTGGTGTTGTTAGTATTTTGTAAACTGTAGAAAATCACTTGACTAAGTCACATAAAACTTAAGCAAGTTTTAAAATCCAGGGTATCAGCCAAGGGATTTTATTTGATCATGCTTTGCTTAGCTTCAAAATGATTTTCTACTTCAGTGGACTTTGCAGAAGCAAGAGCTCTATGGTGCGTATCTGTATCTGCATTTTGAATTTCACACTAAACACTGCAATTATATACTGTGATATTAATATTCATAATCTGCTCTCACCATGGTGAACATGCTCATCTTAAAGTAAACTTCACTAATAAGTGACCTGATAAAACTCACGTACAGAACTGTTTTTTTAGGGTGTCTGGAGCAGTATGTGATGGGATTTTACCAAAACTTATACAACCCTAGGAAATTTTCTGCTGGATTTCATTTCAGGAGAAAGAGATAGAGCAGTGATGGAGTTCAGATGAATGGAGAGATTGAGAGTGTGGGAATCATAAAGGCAGCTGTGACTCAGATTTTGTCTGCAAAAAGCTGGACCCGCAGTCCACATTTATTACAATTACTCTGACCTGATGAATACATTATACAAGGAATTACTTGTCAACATTTTATACTTTGTAGACCCTTTTTGTTAGAAACACAAATTTCATCTGGTTCATAAAGACTAACAAAAGTATTTTTTAAAGTTTTGTAAATACCCAACTAGTATTGCTTTTAGAAAAAAAAAAAAAAAAAAAAAAAAGAAGTATCTGTAAAAATAGTGTTGCATCCTTACCTTAGATGTGGCTGGTTTTACAAACAAATATGATTTCATATAAACTCTAGGCACGAATGGCAGCAAACAACCCTCATAAAATATAAAAAAATATTTTTCCTCTAAATTATGCATTCAAATCACACTACAGTACATAGTGTTCTTGCATGTTTAATGAAAATAAAAGATTCAACAAGTTCCAGATACCACCAGTGAATAAAATATAAGTATTTTCACACATCTATCTACTCAGATTAATGAACGCTATAGGCTACATGTATAATGTACCCGTAGCTATACTATTGTTGAATGTCCAAGGTGATTATAGCACAGACAGGCTTTTCCAACCCATTACATACTGTATGCAGAATACTATATTGGAGACATTCCTTCAAATAGGAATACATTAGCTTAAGTGGTCTGACTGAAACATAACATTACCATAGTGGCTTTCTACTTATGCGGTCAGCTGTGTCCTGCAGCAGCGCAAGTACAGAGCTCTGCCCTAATGAGGAAATCCAAGTGCCTCCACAATACTATAAGGAGCTGACAAGACAGAACATCTGCTGCTCTCCCTCGACTTCTTTTTTCTCTTCTGGAAAGGAAGAGGCACTGCCAGAGGGTAATTTGTCTTACTGGCTCACATCAGATAAATTGACCCCCACAGGCATTTCCTTCATTGCATTGGTTGGAACAGGGAGACAGCAGCCTTAAACTATACACCTAATTTTTAGGTCACTAAAGCCAGGGGAGGTGGATCTTGCTTTCACTTATTCATGGAAGGATTGATTCAGCCATGCCATTTCTAGCCCTCCAAAAGCTGGGCTCTGAGGTTAAACTGGTTGTTTGAGGTTCCTCCAAGGAAAGTGGGAAAATGGAGATGCTCTACAGCATTGGGGCTGAACCACCCTCGGGGGCCTGGGTCATTCTCCATCATCCCCAGCAGGAAGTGTAGACTATTGCTTATTTCTCATCCTGAAAAGCTTAAGGTAAAGGAAGTCTACCCATAGCTGAAGATTTCAGAAATTATGACATAAGCATTAGGAAGTACCCAACAGATCACTTGAGTTTGCAAGCGAATCACAATATTCGCCCTGCCTGTGGCAAAGCCCGATCACTGTAGTATCCACATCCCCACAGTTAATTCTTCCATGAAAGTGGTTCACTCCAGATTTCATTTAACTCAAATCACCTTTGTGTTTTGCTACAGATAATTTTGTGCCCTGGGATCCTCTAGACCTGATCCAAACTCCATAAAGATAAAAATCTCAACACCTCCAAATCTGAGCTTTGCCTTCTTTATGGAGAAGGCTCTCAGGTATGTTAGGGCAGAGCAGATGCTGTGGAGAGGCTAACCTGCAGGAGCAAGAAAGGTGGTGTTTAATCCACATTGCTTTTTTCCTCCTTCAATCATATAAAATTTCACACATTGTCCACCTTTATTAGCACATTTGTCTAATCTCCCCTAGCTACATTCTGAAATGCAGTATAAAAAAAAAAAAAAAATAAAAAAATTTCCACATTAACAAAATGCTCATTTTGCAACCGTCAAGTTCTTTGTTATTCCACAAATGGAGCTACATTTTTGTATAGTAATCCTTTTTTATTCCAATAACTTCTCAGTACTTGGATGTTTCACATATTTATCCTAGAACTCTCCCAAAAAGGGCAAAAGAAAAGTAGAACTCAGCTTCCTAGAGATCTCCCACAAATTGTCTTTCCAAGATTATTGCATTAGCACAGCAGATTAGCTTGATAGATTGAATATAATGCGCTCTCCTTTTAGCTAATGCTGCTTTACTGAAGGGGCTAACAAACTTAATTCTATCCAGGCCAGGATTACCTGACAGAGTAACTGAGTAATTTTGTGTGCTTACAGATAGGATGAAATAGACCGACTCATTTCTTTGCTCTATTTGCATTACTTTGTTGGAAATTGCTTATCCATGGATTTACCCCGAGGGTCCTCACAGTGCGTGAGGATGTGGTGATCATTCACCACCTGGAGGGGTCCAGCAGCCAAACACTCATCCTCAAGCAAAACATATGGTTTAACTACATCTCCAGCTATGGTCCTTGATTGCCAGCACTTGTCTATCCCTGTGCAGAATGAAGTGGCTGCTGACATGATGCTGGTCCAAGAAACCAAAGCACTTGCCCAGGAGCTTGCCCAAATTGCACAGCCTTCATCCTCCCCACTCTGGGATCACCTCCCCCACTCTGAGAATGAGGGGGGGAGGGGAGAAAGAAGGTGTAGGGGATTGATAATTTTAGCTTTTACCTGCTTTGCTGAATGATGGCAACCTTCCTGGTGCCAAGGCCAAAGCACCTCTTAGTTTGTCCCGTCTCTGGCAGACCCTTAGGTCAGTGGGCATCCTGTCAGCTCAGGCATCCCACAGGTTGCTCTAGGAGGCATTGCACTATCTGTATAACCTCACATTTATTCTGCAGTGGACAGTCACAGGTTAGCAGGCACATACTGAGGCTGTGCTAAGGTGCAAGAGACAAATCCATCTGGCAGCAATAACAAGGCAGTCACAAGGAGAGACATAGGGCTATAATTGACCCAACCTGTAGTAAAACAGAAGCCAGTGTGTGGGTAACCTTCCTCTGCAAGGCAAACAAGCTCCAGACTTTCCAATCTCTTTAATTATATGGTTACTACCAACAGTTTAAACAAACAACTCTTTTTGGTTTTTCCCCTTTTTTTTTTCATATGCTCATCATTACTGTGTCCATGCTGTGGAGCCTCATGCATTTCAAAGGCTTTCTCTGCTAGTAGAGACTGGAGTGGCCATTGCAAGGATCCTTTGAAGAAGAATTGCTAGCAGTGGAAAACTTTTGTAGGTTGCTGCTAGCTTCAGACAATCTCCATGGTGTTAAAAAGCAAGAGAGGACATGAAAGAGAGATCATTCAGGCCACAAGAAGAGACTAATGGGAGATGAAATTACATATCCTAAGAAAGTCCTCTATGTGAGGCTAAGTGACAAAAGGAGTTCCATTCTCAGGGAGTTTAAATTATTAATGTCCTTGAAAAGAAGCCACTGTAAGGTCTTTTCTACTCTCAAATATAGTGAAAAACTTGTCAAATGCAATAAAATACTAGAGAACAAAATAATGATGGCACTCTACATGGGACAACACAGCAATCTCACCGGAAAGGAAGAAAATTCTTCATTGAGAGTGAAGTCTCATAGTACCTAAACGTTCTCTGGTACTTCTGTCCATGGAATTTAAATTGCTTTATCAAGGTGCCTAGGATCCCCTATTTTACCAAGAAGGGAGCTGAGGGAAGTTAGAGACAGGTTTTTGAACAGGTGATTGCTAGTTTTCTTTGCTCAGTTTGCAGTCTCTGCAGGCTGGCTCTTAAAAATTGTGGAGGACCACAGACTCCATCTGCTTAATTTGCTTTTGAAAAGCTTGAGCAGGACTAGCATGACCAAAATCACTCCAAGTAACAGTAGAAGAGCATGAAATAAGAAGTGTATTTCACAGTTCAGATTGGCATCTCTCTCTAGGGAATATGTGCTAGACATTAGTCGAGTCACTTTGACAAAAAACAAGAGCTAACATATGCAATGGCAAAACTAAGAATCTAAATAAATATTGAAATCCAACTCTGTTAGTCTGTCTGTCTTAAAATAGCCTGCTATACAATAATAACACTGCTACATTTATATAACTGACAGTGGGAACATCAAGCAGATTTGAAGCACAACCATTTCTGAGAGTATTTGATGCTCCTATACTTTGGCTGCTCTCCTTTTCCAAGCTGCTCAAAAGCTCTTTGGGAATTGGGATGCGCAACCTGCACAAGCAAACCTCAGGGGCTGTGGCTGGACCACACAATAAGGGTGTTTGTCAGGTTCCTGAAGCCAGACTGAAAAATCACTGGGCACCAGAATGTGTCTCTAGTTCAGCCTTGGCCAAAAAGTATTGAGTTAACTCTGCACCAACAGGGTTTAGGTCCAATCACATATTGTCTCTCTGTGCTACTTGTAGTTTCTATCTGATCAGATAATGTCTGTGTTCCTGAAGCTGAGGTGGAAGCATGAACTTTCTGTCATGTGTCTGGGTTAGCCCATCACCAGCTTGCAGACATACCTGCACAAGGCTGATTTTTTTCCTCCTCCAGGCTTCAACATTAATCCAGTATTAATGAGTGAGGGATATCAGGCTCGTTGACTTCTGCAAATCAGCATAAAGGACTAAACACTAGCAAAAAAGTCATGCCCAACCCTGAGAGGTTGTCTCTGCAAGCCTTTGGTTTGAGTTAAGCACACATACTTCCCTTTTCAAATGACATTTTGTTCTCCTGAAGGTTGCAGTACTGACAACTGGCTTTGCTCAGCAATAAACCCTGTGTGAAGAGTGCAAAATACACTGCCCTGGCAGTTTGCCCGAAGCCTGTTTTGCTGTGATTTGCCTTAAAGAGGAGGTATGTAAGTCTCCATATGCTTCACAATGACCCTGCAATGGAGATGTCCTGGCACTAGGACTGTAAGACCTCACTAGGAGCAGGGTGGATGCAGCAGTAGGGAGCTAGATGCCTTGGCACAGTGGGAGCAGGACTCGGGGAGCAGAGCTACAGGAGCAGCAGGAGGCTGAGGAAAGATATGGTTTGCAGCACCTTGTTTCAAACTTTGAAATAGATAAGGCAAAGCCTATTGTAGACTAGCCCAGAAAATGTACAGATCACACATGTCAAACAGTTCTACTTCTTTGCATCAATACTGTAAATCAAAAACAAATATATGCTTTGCTTTTCAGAATTATCATCTCTGGGTTTCTCTGTGTTGATTTTTCCCACTGGAAGAAACTGCCTCAGCTCCTATGAGTCTGTCCTTACAAGACTCCCTTTAAAAAAGGAGCGACAGCTTATTTACAGAATTATTTTTCCAGTTTATGTATAGAGGTTTATTGTTATCATTGAAAATTTCCTGGAACCATTAATAAATGGAATAGTTTCTATGTTCTTATTCATATACACCAATTTATCTTCTTGGAATACTATGTTGTTGCAGGGAGTTCCCAGGATCAAAGTCCAGCCAGTACAGAGACATTATCTGATCAGCTCCATGCTGCTAGTGATTGAAATAGAAATGTAATACTACAGAAAAAGAACGCAGTAGTTCCTGCTGTAAAACTTACTTCATAATACTGGCTGACATATATGGCGTTTTAAATGCTGGTTAGCATGCCATCATATACTAGTTGATTCCAGCTGCTGCAAGTAACCCAATACATCATGGTCAGGAGCAGCTCCAAGAATAATGTAAATATTGCCAGATGCTGGAAGTCCATATTAGGAGGTCCATACTAGGAGAAGTATTGCTCTGTCCTTCACATCAGCTGGGTTTATGCCTCTTCCTTCTAAGAGAACCTTTTTTTCACTTATGTATTCATAAGTTAGTCTGTTGAGAGTTTCTGATTCCAGGGGAATGCTTTGGTATCGCACTTTTTGGGAAGAAAGTGAACATTACTTTCAGATTTCTTATTGTAAAAATGTATCATCTTCACCTAGAAATATAGCTCCGATTGACAGCAATGAATATAGTTCCACATAGCAGGTGGTTCCATTATTATTCCTGAAAAGGTGTATGCACCTATGCAAAAATATAGATGGGCAGGGCTTTTTTTATAAATGTAACAGATCCCCATGTAACTTCAATATGAACAGAAAGGAACAGAATACTCTTCATTGCAAGACAAAAGCATGAGAGTGGTCCAGCACAAAATTCATATTTAAACCAGTAAATTTTTATTTCTTTCTATCATCTCCAATATCTTGTATTTTTCATTCTCTTCACTCTCTACTAACAATAGATACATATGGCCATATTTCCAATGTAACTAGATAGCCAAGAGACATGGAAAGAAAAAATATGATTAGCTATTTCATCTGTATATATACATATTTTCTCCAACTTTTTAAAGTTTTTCCCAAGGCTTTGCTTTATTATCTGTTTGTAAAACACCTTTCAGAATTATTTGGAATGGGGATAAATTAAGGTATAGACCACCAGCAATATGAAATTACAAACACAGATGATTTTTCTCATAAGTAACTTGAGACTGTTAGGAGACTTCTCAAAAGCAAGAAAAGTTTAGTGAATATATTTTCTGTATACCCACAGAAATTGCCTTCTTGCTTCAGTGTATTTTTGTAAATCAAACAACGGCTTTTTAAATTGACCTTAGAGGAAACTGCCTTTCTTCTTTTAATTTACCTTCAGGTCGGGGGATATGTGTTTTATCTGAGGTATTTTCACTGTTTTTTTGTGTGTTTGGACATCTTCACTTATATAATATTGCCTTTCTTTATGAAAAAAAAAAGAAGCAGTTGGTCTCTACAAATGACACTATTAAATTATATGAACTTGGCCTATTCTATAAGCATTAAGTGAAAGAAATATTACATACAATACTCAGACAGAAATTTTTGAGGACTGTACCATGAAACTCTGCCATTCAGGAAATACATAAAACAACTGGCTCAGTCATAGGAGTCAACTTCAATCAAAACCTGAGAGTAGTTTATTTATAGATGTTAAACTAGCATAGATCTCTTCACTTCTGGATTGTGAAATATAACCCATTCCAGATAGGAAATGGTAGAAGACCCTTGAAAAATGGTGACTGGATGTTTTTACTGGTGACTGCAATCTAACTCTTCAAGTCAAGCCTATTTCACAAAATACAAACCTCACTATCATAGAACAGCTTAGGCTGGAAGGGACCTTCGAGAGCATCTAATCCAACCTCCCTGCCATGGGCAAAGATGCCTCTCAACTAGACTAGGTTGCTCAAGGCCTCATCCAACCTGGCCTTGAACACTTCCAGGGAGGAGGCATCCACAACCTCTCTGGGCAATCTATTCCAGAGTCTCACCACCCTGATACTATTTCATAAGATCCAATCTAAACCTATTTTAAAACAGTTTAAAACCAATTCTCCTCATCCCATCATTGGACACTCTTCTGAAAAGTCCCTGTCCATCCTTCCTGTAGGATCCCTTCAGGTATTGGAAGGCAGTTATAAGGTCCCCCTGGAGTCTTCTCTTCTCCAGTCTGAACAAACCCGGATCCCTCAGCTTATCCTCATAGCAGAGGTGCTTCAGCCCATGGATCATCTTTGTGGCCCTCCTCTGGACTCATTCCAACAGATCTATGTCCCTCTTATGGTGGGGACACCAAAGCTGGATGCAGTATTTGAGGTGGGGTCTCACAAGAGCAGAGTAAATGGCGAGAATCACCTCTCTTGATCTGCTGGCCACACTCCTCTTGATGCATCCTAGGATACGGTTGGCCTTCTGAGCCACATGAGCTCACTGCTGGCTCATGTAATGCTTCTCATCAATCAATAGCCCAAGTCCTTCTCTTCAGGGCTACTCTCAACCCACTCAGTACCCAATCTGTAATTGTGCCTGGGATTGATCCAGCCCAGATGCAGGACCTTGCACTTTGACCTGTTGAACCTCATGCAGTTTGCATTGGCCCATTTCTCAAGCCTGTCAAGGTCCCTCTGGATGGCATCCCTTCCCTCAAGTGAGTCCACCGTACCACAAAACTTGTTGTCGGCAAACTTGCTGGGGGTGAACTTGATGTCATTGTCCATGTTGCTGACAAAGATGTTGAACAGCACTGGACACAGAACAGATCCCTGAGGAACTGCACTTGTCAGTGGTCTCCACCTGGACATTAAGCTATTGATCACAACTCTTTGAGTGAGACCTTCTAACCAGTTCCTTATCTACTGGGCGGTCCATCCATCAAGTCCATGTCTCTTCACATTAAAGACAAGGATGTCATGTGGGACAGTGTCAAATGCTTTACACAAGTCCAGGTAGATTACATCAATTGCTCTTCCCATATCAAACAGAATTGTAACTCTGTCATAGAAGGCTACCAAATTAGTCAGGCGTGATTTGCCCTTAGTGAAGCCATGTTGGCTGTCACTGTTCCCCTCATTTTTCATGTGCCTTAATACAGGAGGCTCTGCTTCATGATTTTACCTGGCGCTATATATTAATTGACATTCTGTCAATCATAAAAGAGGACAAGAAGCAAAGAGCACCAGAGTATTACATCCATGTAGTGCCTAAGTCCTATTTACCAATCAGTTAAGCATTAATTTTGTTTGCCTGCAATATCATCCTTTGCATACCTACTTTTCATGGAAGATTCCAACACAAGCTGAATTTCTTTTATTCCTGCTGGTTTTAATTTTCCCTGTCCATCAGGTTTCAGTCCAAAATATTACTTTTGGATGCACTATTAAGTGGCCTTTGATGCAATGCCAACATCTTGACTTGAAGGAGCATACTCAAGTTTTTCATACTAAAACCTGGTTTCTGACATTGCTTTCTGAGATAAAGTATAGGCATTCTCCCCTCATGACTTAAAAAAATCCACAATTTATTTTAACTTTTTTATTTAGATTTACAGTAAGTAATTAAAAAGAAGTATCTATATACCAAGCTGTGACCAACACTATCAGCATGGGGAGCAACATGAGAAAAAATATACTCTAATTTTGGTCTATTGTTGAAGTATTTTTTCTTTTTTTCTTTCTTTCTTTTGTTTTTTTCCACAAGTAAGATACCATATTTTTGACAGTTTTATTGAATATTCTGTGAGTTAATTTTTTGAATATATTAATATTCTGCAAGTAAGCAGTTAAAAATACTATGAGCTGAGTCTATCCCAATGCATATAAGGACATCTTAGGTCAATGTCTCATATTCCTCCCCTATTTCAGGGTCTGGGCATGCTGGGCATGCTCTATCATCAATAAGGGACAGAGGCACCTTCCAGTTGGCTAATTAGTTCACTGAAATCTCTCCGTTGACTGGAAGGGAAATCAGGATGAATACATACTTCATTTAATTAGTTGCCTCATTTCAGCAAGATGCAATAAGTGCCAGCAAGCTTGAAGTTTATAAATTCTAGAACAGAATTTGGCACTGCACGTGTATGGTATTAAACTATGAGACAGGCATCCAAAATAATTCATCAGAAAACTTTACATTAAAGTGCTAATTAAAGTACATGTTGAAGTAACATGTCTTTACCACTAGAAGGGAAAGGTTTATAATGTTGTTCTATGAGGACTGGTAAGTATAGACAGCATTATGTATGAGATTCATTAATAATCATAAGTAACAAATGACATTAAAAAAACAGTATTTTTTTGTTACAACATTTAACTTTGTGAAGCTATCAAACCACTCAGTGCACTGAAAGGCCGTGTCTTACTGCAGCAGCAGTACATTTGGATACAGATCAAACAGCTCCACAAGTAGCACAGTTAGAAGCTTCAAATTACAAGTCTTAATTCTTAAGAAGTCATAATTACAACCAGTCCCTATCAACAATCTGTCCAGTCCTTGCCTAAAATTAAAATAGTCTTTTGTGCACGTTATTAAATTCTAAGAACTGAAGATTACTGATCTCTTCACTGCTACATGCCTCTTTTCTTGTTCTAATCTCCTTATCCTTACATTTTCTCTCTTAGCTCTTGTGAGGAGACCCATAATATTTTGGGCTAAGGAGGCATTTGCATTAGTATTACATTAATATGCTTTCACTCTCTTCCATCTTATCTAGGCAACTGAGAGTACTACATCCCACTTAGGGCCAGATGGTTACAAAGCCTTAACTAGGTACCCTATATCACCTTAACTCTCAGAGGATATTAAAAAGTCCGTAGGATTGCCTTTATGGGAAGCCTGTATTTGTTGTTTGAAAGTACACAAGAACCTGGCCTCCATGATTAGATGTGCACGTAAAGCCAGTTCTGATGTAATGATGTTTTGACAAATGCAGACTCCTGCTGATAGAGCTACTAATTACATCCTGCAACTGTGCTATTAGATCAGAGGGATTAATATATGACATTCATAAAAATTCCTGTTTTGATGGATATCATGTGCATTGATTTAGTAATTCTTCATACATCTCTCTAGTCCAGTGAGACAAGGCATTACTGTCTCAAAAAGGACATATAAAGTAACACTAGTGTTAAGGAGGACATATCCCTCTAAGTTTCTGCCATCTTTGCTGCTGCTTCTTATTGTCCTTTGGGATTTACATTTTCAGTACAAGAGTAGGATTTCAAGTTTTGTGCTGTGAAAACAAATGGAGTGCTTCTTACACACAACTAGGTGGCAAGAATGAATGTAGATACAACACCTGAACTGTGAATTCAAGCAATCTTCCACCAAACAATTCCTTAACTGCAAGGACCAACTCCCGAAGGAAGAGGATAATCCAGGCTGCGCATCCATTTACTACTTAGTCTTTCAAATGGGTTGACAGGCAAGGATGCAGTTCTTGGTTTTTGGATACATCCAGATCTTCCTGGACAAATGCTGCCAGGACCAAGGAGTCATTTGCAAGCATCAATTAATAAAGACCTGGGCAAATTTCAGTTGACTGCCTGCAGAGACCTGAATGATATTGCAAATATCAGAGATCCCAAAGACATTGAGAATGTAAGGAACTTTTTTTTTTTTAAAGAAAAGAATAGAAGGTTTCTAAGTGCTTAAGCTTATGGAATGTATATTTCAGTTTCCTTGCTTTTAATGCAAGCTATCATTAGTGACGTGTCTTGGTCCAGACTCCAGGCTCTGACATGCCTTTTAGAAGACTCCTAATTTTTCTAAAGACCAGCTCTTAGTCCTGTAACTATAATTTAAGCCATAGAAGATGCCGCTGGCTCCAGAATGAGTGGTTTTACAGGATAGAGACATGGCCTGATTCTCCTTTCTTCTAAGATGACCATATAGACAGTAAGTAGCTTCACTGGAGTTGGAAGAAACCTGCAAGTGCAGGTCTGATGCAAGTCAGTGGGGAAACCAAGGCTCTGCAGATGAGTAATTTTTACTGTTAATCGTGATAAATATAAGTCTGAAAGCTGGCTCCCTGATGCCACGCATCACCCGGCAGGCTCAGGCAGGGACTCTGATGAGATGGAGGTAGATATTTCAGAATGACAGCTTTGCTAAATGCCAGTCTCCTTAAAGAGAAGCAATCTTTATGGAATTAATGCTGAACTTCTCTAGACATTATGTTTCTTCTTTAATTTGCCAGCTTTTCCATTTTCCCAGACTTCTCCAATCCAAAAGTTTTCTGCTTAGGGAACTGCAGAGGTTCATAGTATGGGATGGCCTCAGGAACAGTCTTAGCTAGATGGACATAGTTTAAGCTAAAATATTTAGAAGTCACCATAAGGGGCACATTAAGGTCCCTCAGTTTTTCACATGGTCCTAAGAGACTGCTTGTCAGGACTGTGGCAGCCAGACAGGCAGCCTGAAGACAGAAAACATGACATATTAGGGAAATAATTCATCCTCATTCCAAATTATTACTCACTTTATAAGAAAACATTAATTAATCCCCTTTCTTGCTGAAGAAGAGCAAGAGCATCTCTTCACTGAGATGTAACACAAATTTCTCCATCTACCTTTGCTGTCATCAGCAGCTTTGCTTGGCCTTTCTCCTGATCACACTTGTCCTTCCCTCCTCCTGATGCAAGGTGGAAAAGCCATAGTGGAAATTCAAACACTAACCCAGAGGTAAATCTCTTGGATAAGGTAAATTTAATTTTTTTTTTTTTTTTTTTTTTAAGTGTGAGAGATGAAGTAATTTGTTTCTGTATTCCATGGTATATTGATACATCAGACAAAAACTTGAAAAATGCAGGCACCTTTCATTACAAGAGAAGCCTTTAAAAAACCTTTGAGTGAGAGATCAAAGTACGTGACTTTCTCCCTGGCTTCATTCAGTGAGTACATCTTTTTTATACTCAGGCACATATGATGATGGAAGGCAGGTTTGCATCAAACCCTCCACCTAAACACCTTAAAATAATTCAGACTTAAATTGGTATTGCTTATATTTTGTATTCTAGATAAGACATCTGACCTGCAGATGTGAGATGCAAAGACAATTTTACAACATTTGGGGTTCCTTATACTTATTTATTGCTATTCTAGACAGTGTATTAATAATAATACCCTAGGACTGGGGAGTTGTTGCCTTGACATTATTTATATAGTTGTTTTTTTGTAAACTGAGGTTGGAAACATTTTCTGAATTAACATTTATGAAAAGAATAGAATTTGGTCTACAGGTTTATTTCATTTGTGCTATTTTCAAGTCAAAATGTGAAGTTTTCTTTCCACACATTTTAGCATAAATCATTCTAAAATTAATGTCTGATTAGAGTAAAATACAATCTATAGGCTAATTATTTATGTACATAGTTCAAAGTCTAATTGCCACAAGTGAGGTAGTCTCTTTCAAAACCAGCAAGACTCAGAAACGCAGAAAACAACTAGTACTAAGTTACTGCTACAGCAAATAGTCTTAAAAGCATTACAGATGAATGGTTTGATATATCCACAGTATAGAGATGGAGGTCCACACAGTTAGAGAGTCTGGCTTTTCCTTTAATAGTCTCGGTAGCATTTGCATAATTAAACAAAGTGGTTGTAATATTAAGGAAGGCCACCTGGGGAGGGATCTCTCTGAAATTACACCCTCTTCTATTCATGCCTATTGTGGGTTAACCCCAGCCAGCAACTAAGCACCATGCAGCTGGTCACTTGCTCTGAGATGGGGAGGAGAAGAGGGGGAGAAAAAAAAAAAAAGTAAACCACTTATTTTCCCAGAACATACCTTTTCTGAAAGCTTCCAACTTCTATCAGTAAATACTACCTTATGCTTTGGCTAAATAATGATGCTAAATTAACTGTTGTTAAGCTTTTCAGACTAACCATTCTCCTTCTGCTATTATGTAAGCATAAAACTATGAGCCAATTTCATCTGTCCTCAAACTTCTTTTTCAAATGCTTTCAGCTTTGTAAGAAAGTGAAAACTGTTTGAAACATCTTTAAAGTGAACAGAGGGTGGGGGTGGGTTCCTGCAATTTTTGAATGGCTTTGCCAATAAACTGAAAAACATGTCATACAACAGTTGCCATAAGTCACAAAAGAAGAAGTAATTTTAGCATTTGTTAATGCAACTTCAGGGAGGGAAAGAAAAATATTTAAAAGATTGAAAGAAAATCAGTAAACCTAACCTTTCTTCTATTTATCTGTAGTTCAGTCAAGTGGATTATTTCGAATTATGCTGAAGATGCTCAGATAGCTAGGGTTTAGCTGGTGTGGGGTTTAGCAGAAACTTCCCTCATGCTTCTTTCCCTGTCTGAGAGATGCTTACTGTAAACATTCACAGAGTATGGGTAAAATATTGTTTAAAGTAAGCTGCCTTTGTAGAGCAACACAGAGCAACTGCACAAAGCAAGGCAGAGGGAGAACAGCCAACTGTAAATCAGCTTCTGCTTTTGAAGCTTGCAGATCATATGGTGCATGACCCAGTTAGCCACCCTTGATGCTAGATTTGCTCCACTGCCACTAAAAAGTCTTCAGCTATGTTACTATTGTTTTATTCTGGCTAGAGTGTGGGAGGAAAACATTTTAGTGCATGATCAGATTGGTTCCAGACAGATAAACTGGACTCTTAGATGAAACTCCTGTTTGGATTGTCATAATCTCAAATCTCAGGCTCCAAAGCATGCTCCTATTTGGCCTCGGCAAACCCTGTCTGATATCCAGGCAGAGCAGGGTTGCAGAGAGCACTCTTCTTGCCAGTCTCCTGAATGGCAACCTGCTTTCCTCGCTTTTCCCCAGCACAAGGCTCTTGTCCTTGCTGGTGCAGCTCCTCAGTGGCTATTGTCCTTCCCTATCTCTACTGTTACCCACCTCTTGGCAAACTCCTCTCTCACTAGGTATTGAGAGGGGACCATCTGCTTCCTGATATTGACCTCTGTCTCTAATTTTCAAACCAGGGTCTTCAGATGTACTTGCCTGCTTAGAGGATGCTCCCTGTAACCATCCACAGAGCTACCTTGCTCTTATGGTCCCTTCCTTAACCCCTCCCTTTGCTTTGATAGCAGTAAGAGACTTGGTGGCAACCAGGTTGCAGATGTGTTGTAGCTTGCTGCTTATCTGCAGAAAAACAAACAAACAAGCAAACAACCAAAACCAAAAACCCACAAACAAAAAAACCCCACACATGCAAAAAACACAAACAAACAAAATGAACCAAGTGAAAAAACAGAAGAACCTTCTGCAGAAGAAGCCTTCATCCCAGAGAAAGGTTTCGGGGAATGTGTATTTTTCACAGGGAGCTCCATCAAGGTCTATAGTACATCCAGTAGCAATGGATCCATTTGAAGTCAGGAATATCCAGTCTAAATATACCAGGGATCAGCTCATTCCTATTGCTTCTGGGGGATGGCCAGGGACCATTTTTTCCATCTCCTGAGGTCAGTCATGAGGCTCACAGTGCCCAGGCATGCTGCCTGGGAGTCACATGAGATCTCTGAAGCAGTCACACATCTTTCTTGGATGATAACTGCTTGTGAATAATGCATCACTGCAGTGAGACACCCTGATGATCTATTATTCAAATGACAGCAATACCCAAAAACCAAAAAGCCATGCTTGGATTCTGTATAATCTCAGGATAGCAATCAACTTCTGAATGCATGGGTGGCTGCTTCCCTGGCACCACATGTCTCACAGAAGAACACCAGGCTTGCAACTCTTAATTAGTACTTAATAAACTGAAAAAGTGTAATTTACACTCCTCGTTTACCTCTAGGAGAGAGACACATACTTCTTGCTGCCTCTGTGCCTTTCTGGGCTTCAGGCCTTCCTGTTTCCCCTCTCCTCTCTACAGCGAGGAATAGAAAATACCATGGTATCTTTAAACTGACCGGGACAGTTCATTTATTATGATCGGTGCCACTGTTCTTGCAGCTAGCTAGCAACATCAAAATCACGTCTTTTTACATGTAACACTCAGCTAAATTGATTCAGGAGCTGTATTTCAGCAAAATGAGCAATGCAACAAAGGCAGTGTCTTGTGATGGCACAGACACAGAATCTCCCCACAGAAGTGAGTCTCCGTTTGGCTGTATTTAACAGGATGAGAATATGGTCTTTAGACACTTTAAGTAATTATTTCAAATTGCTACAACTATCCAGAGAATATAACCTCCCCCATCACTATAGGGCAGGTTATATTCTAGTTGCTAAGTAAAGACTGAGGACTCGGGACTTCCAGTTTCATGCCGGTTGTGCCAGTCACCCTTTCTGTGGTTTCAGCAGATCTGGCAACATGTATGTCACCTCTCTTTAAAATGGAGGTTGCACATACGAAAGGAGGCCATGCATGCAAACACATGTCTACCTTCCCTTATGACTGTCAGGAAACTCAGTAATTTCCCTTTGCTGTGCAAAGGCAGTGTCTGGGATGATAAACCATAGCTCACAACCTTGCTGTATAATGGGACACCAGCCACACACCAGCAATATTAAAAAAATGTCTTCAGCCACAGACAGCAAAAAAGGCTTTAAACTGTGTTATATCCAGTGAAATATGAAGAATATTGAGAGAGTTTAATATTCATGATACAAAAAAGAGAAGTCACCAAATGTAATTGCAAGAAAATTAATGTGGAGAGCAGGTTTATAATATAAAACATGTAAAAGCTTAAGAACAACATATAAATGTTCTTTGTGTCCCAGAGCAGACATTTTCTGAAAAACTATTTCAAAATACACTTATTCTGATTTTGTAATAACTCTACCTCTTTCAAGAAATTAATCCATCCACTTACATCTCTAAATACTGTCCTTTACTCAGCCTTAAAAGTGCTCTTGAATTAACTATCACTAAGCTTTTCAGCCTTGTCATTCTCTTCATGTTACCATGTAAGCATAAAACTGCCAGGCCCTTTCAGCTGACCTCAAACAAACAAAGCAGTGTTGTGGATAAAATGGTTAATTGACTAAAACAGTCTCACTGACTTCAGCAGTGACAAGGTTTCATCCAGATGTTCTTCTCTAATACAGTGCCTTTCTGAAGCTGTGAAGGCTAGGCTTGACTATAGGTAGCAAAATACATGCTGATGACCTCCAGCTAAGGTGCTGATCCTTGCACAATGGACTTCAGCCTACTGGCAACAGATTTCCATTTCTTGGTTGCCTTCTAACCCATACATACCTGTGGACAGAAGACCAAAAGGCTGGTTCTCACTGGAATGGCACAGACCCATATCTGAATAGCAGGTTCAGCAAACAGCAAGGTGTGCAGCCGCAAAGCTCTGTAGGGCAGTTTTTGTATACCACAGAAAGAGATCTGGAGCTATCTTTACTAGTAATTTCACTTTACTATTTCTGAGTATGACTGTGGCATCTTCAGAAGCCACAATGTGATTAAAGAGCCCAACTCTCAGTAGGTTTCACTCCTGAAAGTTTTGAAACAACTCCAAACACTGCAGAGAGGTTCTCCCCATTAGGCTGACAGAATTTAGTGCATGAAAGGAATGTTGACATTGAGATTACTCACATATTTAAAGGTGTCTGAGCTGATACCTGCCTTTCATATCTTGATGCTGATCCTTTTGCAACGCCTCCTGGATCTGAGTGCTTCCTGATGTGGATGGGCTTATTTTTCTGGGAACACAGCTGTCCTGTCTGAGCCTATGAAACATGAAAACACAGGCAGTTTTGTATATAAAAAAACCCAACAAAATAAATAAAAAATTTGCTAGGTTGCCTTTCAAAGAGCTTTGCACTTGTCTGTGCCCACAGAATTGAGTCAATGGGGCTCCCAGGACCCAGTGCTGGCTGAAGAATGTAGAGGTTTTATGCTGGGTCTAGTGATGGGAAACTCCTTCAGGTCACCAATTGCCATAGAGGTATACTGGATAATACAGCAGAGGTTTGCAAAACACAACAGTTTGGTGATCACAAAAGGAAATCTTTAATGTGGACCTTTTACTTGAATGGGAGAGAAAGAAAAATCCTGTCCTGAGCTTCCAAATACTGAACTGAAGTAAAAAAATAAGAGGGCTTCAGAGAAGTGAGCATTAATCAGTCTGCAATACATTTCATAATTTAAAAAATAAATTCTCTTTCTGCTAAATGAAGCTGAATCAGTAGTCCAGTTTAATTCTGACCGCAGTAGTGAAATCTATCCTCATCTTCTGATCATTCTTCTGCCTTGCAATGGGGACCATTCTGTGAGGTAAATTTCTAGTCTAAAAAAAGTAAGCAAACATAAGTACTTCAATTATGACCATTTCATTTGGAAACATGGTGCCTTCAGGAAAATAACACTGAGTTTTGATCAGTGATAACATCTGCAGAACAGGCTGATATATCCATGCTAGTGGTTTGCATCTGTAGAATGACTTACACAGGCACGTCAGTTTTTAGATAATTTGACTTTGGAAACATTTTCCTCTTTTTTTTTACAGCTCAATTGATTATTTATTTATTTATTTTTAACAGAGGAATCATTCCACATCTTCCAGGATTTTCTAACATATAATAAGCTTTTTTCATTCCAGAATTGCCTTTTAGTTAATGGACAAAGTTTAGCAATACTTGTCAACCTCATCTCAGCGCATTA